>JAQPZY010001375.1:1577500-1842500 GCA_029931535.1 Margaritifera margaritifera
GAAACTTTACACACACACATTCATCCCATGGTTTAGTTGGTCCTAAATGAATATGGTGCTGCTTGGACTTCCAATATGGCCACCACAACAGCCATCGTGAAAATTATTGCTACTCCTCCTGAATGGATGGTCATATCAGGATTTGGTTTTCACTTAAACACTACTTTTAATGTCTAGCTGGTCCTAAATAAAAATTATGCCAATCTGACATTCAATATGGCCACCATGGCAGCCATCTTAAAAATCTTGTTATCACAACTCTACTTGAACAGAAAGTCATATTGACATGGGGTTTTCACCAGAAGACTTCTTACATCCAGTTGGTCTTAAATGAAAAAGGTGCCAATCTGACATCCAGTATGGCCACCACAGCAGCCATGTTGAAAATCTTGTTATTGCTACTCCTGAATGTAAAGTCATATCTTGAAAATATTGTTATCACTACTCCTTTCCAAATGGATGGCTATATCAACATGGGCTTTTCAGCAATAGACTTATTATGATACTTAGTTGGTCCTAGGTGAAAATGGTGCCAGTCATACATCCAGTATGGCTGCCATGACGACTGTCTTACAAATTTTGTTGTCACTATTCCTCTGAATGGATGATCATTATGACATGGGGTTTTTACCAAAAGACTTTGAATGATGACCACTTTATCCAAAATGAAAATAGTGCCAAGCTGACATCCAGTATGTGTACCAAAGCAGTTAATTTGAAAATCTTGTTATTGTTGAAGAATATCATAGATGGTTTCAACACTTGACAGTTAAAAGGAAGAAATGGTCTTATCTTGAATTCTGGGAAATTCTTTTCTTGCAGTAGAGTGTCAGTCCCTTCAAGGGACTCTTGTTTAAAATGCTATTGGTATAAATTAGCAAGGCACAAGATTTTTCCAGAAAGATAAGGAAAAGAATTCACAATTGTCCAATTTTGTCTTTTTCAAAAAAAAAGAGAAGAAGAAAATATTTATATTTAAAACTTAGTGGAATAAAAGATGTTGTAATTAATTCAAAAAAGAATCCTGAGATTGATACATCCACTATGCTCAGATTGATATATCCACTATGCTCAGATTGATACATCCACTATGCTCAGATTGGTACATCCACTGTGCTCAGATTGGTACAGCCACTATGCTCAGATTGGTACATCCGCTATGCTCAGATTGATACATCCACTATGCTCACATTTAGAAAACAGATATTTATCTAGCAGTTAGCCACTTCTAAATCAAGAAATGACTGAACTTTAATTTTTTTTATCTCTTTTAATTTTTTATTCACCATCAGTCCACATGAATTCAAATTATGTTTTACTCAAATTTTTAACACATAGAACTTTTTTCTTATTAAAATTTGTAAACTGTGGGTATCTTAGAAAATACAAATTAGTTTTGTTACCTTTAATTATTGGCACATTGGAAAATATAATTAAGTATATAAAATGTTTCCAAAACATTACAAATAAGATAGTAATCATATTTGTATAATTCAGGTCATTCTTTAAAAAACAAAAAGCTGTACAGGTTTACATCATTTTTGATGCACATTTTTTTCTGTCCCTTAATGTTTTAAAACTTTTGTTCATACTGTGAAATAAATATCTAGTGTTATGTTCATTAAAAAAAAATTATGTTTGGTTTGGTGTTTTACAAAACATCAACACAAGTTGGTTATTTAGTGCTGAGGCAATTGGAGTACAGTGCCTGACCCAAGGACACACCATAGTAGCTCTCCCATGTTGATCTGATGGTAGGATTTAAACCCACAACATTTCAGTCATGAGTCTGACATGTTGACCACTGATCCACAGTGACTCTCATGCTAACCACTGATCCACAGTGACTCCCATGCTAACCACTGATCCACAGTGACTTCCATGCTAACCACTGATCCACAGTGACTCCCATGCTAACCACTGATCCACAGTGACTCCCATGCTAACCACTGATCCACAGTGACTCCTACGCTAACCACTGATCCACAGTGACTCCTGTCTTCATGTTGCCTCTTACAACATGCAGGAGAGTATATCAGCCTAATAAAAAAAACCAAGCACACGGGGTAAAAATAATTTATACAAGTATTGGATACTATGTAACCCAGTATCTCATAATTGTCATATATTTCCAATTACATAATTGTTACATATCTATTATTGTTGAAGAGAGTTTGCTCCAACTTCAAAAATTTGTACTTACATTTTTTAAATTCACCTTTTCCAAATACTACTATGAAATATTTTCCCCAATGTTTATACTTATTTCCTTCTAATCTCTTTGATTAAATTATATTTCTTCATCATTTTGTTGGCACACACAAATTACATGGAACTGTTTTAATGGACTCTCTTCATGATACTACCACTTATGTGGTATAAGAATTTGAACTACTGGACAATGCACTAAAAAGGACTTGAAAATGCATGTAATTAGATGCCCAGTGGTCTAATAAGTGTGGTCACAGAGCAAACTCCATTCAGTTATTGAAGGCAGTTAGGTTGAGGAATGGTAAGACTGTCGTCTGCTCAAGCCTCAGAGTTGTCTGCTTCACTGGACTCATTCATCAATCTCCACACAAATTTTGCTACTCCAATCAAGAAAGGAACCCTTCATGTAGAACAGATCACAATACCCTTAGAATTTTAATAAGATCACTGTATTTTAATCACTGGTTGAAAGTCTTATTTGGGAAGGTATTACCATGTGACTGATTTATTTTTAACCATAAATGCCCAAATGTGTCGAGTTTAAAATGTATATGCATGTACATTTGTATTTATATCATGTTTGGTGCAACATATGCCAAAATTTCTTAGCTAGATCTCAAGTATTATTTGTAGTACTCATGGCTCATACTTGCAATTGTTTTCAACTTGAGGCGATGACTAGTTCCAATGGAATAGAGTGAATCACATGCTGATCAAGGAAGCAAAAAAAGAGGTAATTACTATTTAGCAAAGTTCAATATAGACTAATCGACCAACAGGTTGTCAAGGTTGACATGTTGAAGAAGTTGCTGATTTTCAGTACCATTTTCTTTGCTTCAGTCAGTTCATGTGTTTTCCATTCTGTCATGCAATTTTAGTGTTGGCAGATCTGGGTCTATGCATTTATTAGGATTAATCAGTAGAACAAGCAACATATACCATAATATGCCAGCACATTATGCAACAGTAGATCAGGGCCTATGTTGTTTGCAGTTGGACCAGATTTGTATGCTAGCATATATGGTATTTGTTACATTTTGTTTTTTACATTTTAAAAAGAACAGACTTTTAAAAAAATGATTGAGAATATTTATATATTAATGAAGTAGTTAATAGGTATGTATATATCACTTTCTAGGTCTATTTTTCTTTCATTGTCTGTGCTATTTTATCTGTGTTAAATGCTAAGTCTGTGCTATTTTATCTGTGTTAAATGCTAAGTATGTGCTATTTTATCTGTGTTAAATGCTAAGTCTGTGCTGTTTTATCTGTGTTAAATGCTAAGTCTGTGCTATTTTATCTGTGTTAAATGCTAAGTCTGTGCTATTTTATCTGTGTTAAATGCTAAGTATGTGCTATTTTATCTGTGTTAAATGCTAAGTCTGTGCTGTTTTATCTGTGTTAAATGCTAAGTCTGTGCTATTTTATCTGTGTTAAATGCTAAGTTTGATTCATTTTGGCAATGAAAAACATTATGGCATATGACATAAAAACTATAAACTCACCATTATCATTTATAATCTTGAGCTGAGTGATCATTTTGACAAATATTTCCTAAATTTCATGACCTTATTATTTGTCTTCATTTAGATTCTTCTTTGTATGATCTTACTGGAAAGTATGGAAAGAGTGTAGCAAATGGTTGTATGCACAAACTAATGCCTGATGCTGATAATTGCATGTGGCATAATGCTTAAAATGATGTAATGGATTCTGGGTGTTAAATCATGTATTGGATTCTGGGTATTAAATTGTGTATTGGATTCAGTGTGTTAAATCAAGTATTGGATTCTGTGTGTTAAATCAAGTATTGGATTCTTTGTGTTAAATCATGTATTGGATTCTGGGTGTTAAATCAATTATTGGATTCTGTGTCTTAAATCATGTATTTGATTATGGGTGTTAAATCAATTATTGGATTCTGGGTGTTAAATCATGTATTGGATTCTGGGTGTTAAATCATGTATTGGATTCTGTGTGTTAAATCATGTATTGGATTTTGGGTGTTAAATCAATTATTGGATTCTGGGTGTTAAATCATGTATTGGATTCTGTGTGTTAAATCATGTATTGGATTCTGGGTGTTAAATCATGTATTGAATTCTGGGTGTTAAATCATGTATTGGTTTCTTGGTGTTAAATCCATTTATTGGATTCTGTGTGTTAAATCATGTATTGGATTCTGTGTGTTAAATCATGTATTGGATTCTGGGTGTTAAATCATGTATTGGATTCTGGGTGTTAAATCATGTATTGGATTCTGTGTGTTAAATCATGTATTGGATTCTGGGTGTTAAAACATGTATTGGATTTTGTGTGTTAAATAATGTATTGGATTCTGTGTGTTAAATCATGTATTAGATTATGTGTGTTAAATCATTTATTGTATTCTGGGTGTTAAATCATGTTTTGGATTCAGGGTGTTAAATCATGTATTGGATTTTGTGTGTTAAATCATGTATTGGATTCTGTGTGTTAAATCATGCATTAGATTCTGTGTGTTAAACCATGTATTGGATTCTGGGTGTTAAATCATGTATTGGATTCTGTGTGTTAAATCATGTATTGGATTCTGGGTGTAAAATCATGTATTGGATTTTGTGTGTAAAATCATGTATTGGATTCTGTGTGTTAAATCATGTATTGGATTCTGTGCACCACACTTATCTTATTGCCAGTAGATCTTTATGACTTCTTGCCAGTGTAAAGGACAATCTGTATGACTTCTTGCCAGTGTAAAGGACAATCTGCAGAAAAAGTAACAACAAAATTGGCACAAAATTAATGGAAATAAGACAAATCAGCCATACTGTCTACCAAAATAAGACAAAATCAGGTGCACATATTACTGGCAAATTGAGACAGGCTCAGAAACTGTGTAAATGGAGTTCACTACAATAAGAACTCCACAGTAAAGTCTACTACAACACTGTTTAGTGTAAGGAAGAGTTGATAGTGTGACAGTGCTGATATGTTGGAATCTACATTTTGTGTGCAGTTGTGTTTATGACAGTGCTGAATTTTCATGGTCTACATTGTGTACAGTATTGTCCATGGTTGTGTTGATCTGTTAAGGTCTAGGTTGTGTACATTTTTGTCCATGGCAGTGTAGATCTCTCCTGGTCTGGGTTGTGTACAGTTGTCTTCATGACAGTTCTAAATTGTCAAGGTCTACATTGTGTACAGTTTTGTCAATGACACTGCTGATCAGATGAGGTCTAGGTTGTGTACAGTTGTGTCTATGATGGTGCTGAACTCTCAAGGTCTTCATTGTGAACAGTTTTCTCCATAGGTTATGTACAGTTGTGTCAGTAACAATGGAGATCTGTCAAGGTTTGGATTGTGTACAGTTGTATCCATGACAGCGCTGAATTTCAAGATCTGCACTGTGTAAAGTTTTGGCCATGATGTTGCTGATCTGTTGAGATCTAGATTGTGTACAGTTGTGTCAATAACATTGCAGATCTGGCAAGATCTGGGTTTTGTACAGTTGTGTCCATGCTGAATTCTCAAGGTCTACATTGTGAACCATTTTATCCATGATGGTGCTGATCATTTGAGGTCTAGATTGTGTACAGTTATGTCCGTGATGGTGCTGATCATTTGAGGTCTAGATTGTGTACAGTTATGTCCATGATGGTGCTGATCATTTGAGGTCTAGATTGTGTACAGTCATGTCCATGATGGTGCTGATCATTTGAGGTCTAGATTGTGTACAGTTATGTCAGTGATCTAGGTCGATGCTATAATTTCACCAAATAATCACCAAATATTTCCCAGACAAATACTGACATGTTCAGTTATCTAGTGTTCCTAAACAATTGGTCTGAACTATGGAATTTTCTGTGATGGAGATGGCTCCTATTCATCTTTAGTCAATACCAAAAATATTAACTAGCATTTTCTTTCATAATCAATCTATTTCGCTGCAAATTTTTTTGTGACTAATAATTTTTTTAATTTAATTATGCATTACTACATGTTCCTTTGTTAAGAAATTTAGTTCCTTACATCATTTATAACCTCAAAAATATGTTACACTAGTGGAGGTCAGTGACTTAAATATGTTACACTAGTGGAGGTCAGTGACTTAAAGGCACAAGCCCCTGAGTTTCAATCACCAAATATGTACTTTGAATTGAATATCATCATCTGAAAGTTGTAGTAGCCGTTTATGATTTTGGCAATCGCTAGCACCAATATAAACGACAGTACAGATCTGTCTGGGTCCAGAATGTATATACAATTTTAACTGTTGTTATAACAGTGCTGATCCTTCAGTATCTGGATTATATAGTTTTCACAGTTTAGTAAGACTATGTGTTTTTCCAGAAATTGTAATTAATTCTTAAGTGAAGCTGTCTTATAATAGCTATGACGGATATTAAGTGATGATCACAAATCCAATGCAGTGTCACTCAAATGACCATATACTTACTTTTTTACAGCTACGACAGATATTAAGCGATGATCACAAATCCAATACAGTGTCACTCAAATGACCATATACTTACTTTTTTACAGCTATGACGGATATTAAGCGATGATCACAAATCCAGTACAGTGTCACTCAAATGACCATATATATGTAGTTACTTTTTTACAGCTTGGAAACTGTGGTTATATAGGAATAAATAAGAAATTTTGATTCTTCAACATATATCATTGGTTTCAAATATAAAATGTACATTAGCATATTTTACTCATTGAAAAGAATCATAGGTACCAGTTTTGCATGTGAAAATCACAACTTTCAGAATACATACAGTGTGTTACTACTCTGCTTTGTTTTCTCCAATTTATACAGTTGGTCCATTTGGATCCAGGCAAATTTATGATGTTGAGTCAGTGACATTACTGACCTGAAAAGGTGTGTATATTTGGAGTTTGTCCATGAAGGAATTTTCTGTTGGGTTGTGTACAGTTAAAATCAGGATATTGCTGATCTGTTAAGGCCAAGAGTGCATAAAGCTGTGTCCATGGCATTGCTGATCTGTTAAGGCCAAGAGTGCATATATCTGTGTCGATGGCATTGTAGATCTGTTAAGGCCAAGAGTGCATATAGCAGTGTCCATGGCATTGTAGATCTGTTAAGGCCAAGAGTGCATAAAGCTGTGTCCATGGCATTGCTGATCTGTTAAGGCCAAGAGTGCATAAAGCTGTGTCCATGGCATTGTAGATCTGTTAAGGCCAAGAGTGCATATATCTGTGTCGATGGCATTGTAGATCTGTTAAGGCCAAGAGTGCATATAGCAGTGTCCATGGCATTGTAGATCTGTTAAGGCCAAGAGTGCATAAAGCTGTGTCCATGGCATTGCTGATCTGTTAAGGCCAAGAGTGCATAAAGCAGTGTCCATGGCATTGCTGATCTGTTAAGGCCAAGAGTGCATATAGCAGTGTCCATGGCATTGCTGATCTGTTAAGGCCAAGAGTGCATAAAGCAGTGTCCATGGCATTGCTGATCTGTTAAGGCCAAGAGTGCATAAAGCTGTGTCCATGGCATTGCTGATCTGTTAAGGCCAAGAGTGCATAAAGCAGTGTCCATGGCATTGCTGATCTGTTAAGGCCAAGAGTGCATAAAGCTGTGTCCATGGCATTGCTGATCTGTTAAGGCCAAGAGTGCATATAGCAGTGTCCATGGCATTGCTGATCTGTTAAGGCCAAGAGTGCATAAAGCAGTGTCCATGGCATTGCTGATCTGTTAAGGCCAAGATTGCATATAGCAGTGTCCATGGCATTGCTGATCTGTTAAGGCCAAGAGTGCATAAAGCAGTGTCCATGGCATTGTAGATCTGTTAAGGCCAAGAGTGCATATATCTGTGTCGATGGCATTGTAGATCTGTTAAGGCCAAGAGTGCATAAAGCTGTGTCCATGGCATTGCTGATCTGTTAAGGCCAAGAGTGCATAAAGCTGTGTCCATGGCATTGTAGATCTGTTAAGGCCAAGAGTGCATATATCTGTGTCGATGGCATTGTAGATCTGTTAAGGCCAAGAGTGCATATAGCAGTGTCCATGGCATTGTAGATCTGTTAAGGCCAAGAGTGCATAAAGCTGTGTCCATGGCATTGCTGATCTGTTAAGGCCAAGAGTGCATAAAGCAGTGTCCATGGCATTGCTGATCTGTTAAGGCCAAGAGTGGATATAGCAGTGTCCATGGCATTGCTGATCTGTTAAGGCCAAGAGTGCATAAAGCAGTGTCCATGGCATTGCTGATCTGTTAAGGCCAAGAGTGCATAAAGCAGTGTCCATGGCATTGCTGATCTGTTAAGGCCAAGAGTGCATAAAGCTGTGTCCATGGCATTGCTGATCTGTTAAGGCCAAGAGTGCATATAGCAGTGTCCATGGCATTGCTGATCTGTTAAGGCCAAGAGTGCATAAAGCAGTGTCCATGGCATTGCTGATCTGTTAAGGCCAAGAGTGCATATAGCAGTGTCCATGGCATTGCTGATCTGTTAAGGCCAAGAGTGCATAAAGCAGTGTCCATGGCATTGTAGATCTGTTAAGGCCAAGAGTGCATAAAGCAGTGTCCATGGCATTGCTGATCTGTTAAGGCCAAGAGTGCATAAAGCAGTGTCCATGGCATTGTAGATCTGTTAAGGCCAAGAGTGCATATAGCTGTGTCCATGGCATTGCTGATAAGTTTACTAAGAGTCTGTATTATGTTGAGTTTTGTCATGATAGCAGTGCTGGTCTTTTTGGGGTCCAGGTTGTGTACAGTTTAATCCAATATAATAGTGCTGATCTTTGGGGTCCAGGTGGTGTACAGTTTAATCCAAGATAGTGCTGATCTTTTTGGGTTCATGTACAAGTTTAATCCAATATGATTGTACTGATCTTTGGGGTCCAGGTGGTGTACAGTTTAATCCAAGATAGTGCTGATCTTTTGGGGTCCACTTACAAGTTTAATCCAATATGATAGTACTGATCTTTTGGGCTCCAGGTGGTGTAAAGTTTAATCCAATATGATAGTGCTGATCTTTGGGCTCCAGGTGGTGTACAGTTTAATCCAAGATAGTGCTGATCTTTTGGGGTCCACTTACAAGTTTAATCCAATGTGATAGTACTGATCTTTGGGGTCCAGCTGGTGTACAGTTTAATCTAAGATAGTGCTGATCTTTTGGGCTCCAGGTGGTGTAAAGTTTAATCCAATATGATCGTACTGATCTTTTGGGCTCCAGGTGGTGTACAGTTTAATCCAAGATAGTGCTGATCTTTTTGGGTTCACGTACAAGTTTAATCCAATATGATAGTACTGATCTTTGGGGTCCAGGTGGTGTACAGTTTAATCCAAGATAGTACTGATCTTTTGGGGTCCACTTACAAGTTTAAGCCAATATGATAGTGCTGATCTTTTGGGCTGCAGGTGGTGTAAAGTTTAATCCAATATGATAGTACTGATCTTTTGGGCTCCAGGTGGTGTAAAGTTTAATCCAGTATGATAGTGCTGATCTTTGGGCTCCAGGTGGTGTACAGTTTAATCCAAGATAGTGCTGATCTTTTGGGCTCCAGGTGGTGTAAAGTTTAATCCAATATGATCATACTGATCTTTTGGGCTCCAGGTGGTGTAAAGTTTAATCCAATATGATAGTGCTAATCTTTGGGCTCCAGGTGGTGTACAGTTTAATCCAAGATAGTGCTGATCTTTTGGGGTCCACTTACAAGTTTAATCCAATGTGATAGTACTGATCTTTGGGGTCCAGCTGGTGTACAGTTTAATCTAAGATAGTACTGATCTTTTGGGCTCCAGGTGGTGTAAAGTTTAATCCAATATGATCGTACTGATCTTTTGGGCTCCAGGTGGTGTACAGTTTAATCCAAAATAGTGCTGATCTTTTGGGCTCCAGATTGTGTACAGTTTAATTCATGAGGGCGTCTGTCAGCTTCTAGGTTTTATTCAGTGTTGTCAACTATATGACATCCTACAGAAGGTTAAGGTTGGGTCATTTGTGTATAGGTGAAGTTGTCCGGTTGGGTCATTTGTGTATAGGTGAAGTTGTCAGGTTGGGTCATTTGTGTATAGGTAAAGTTGTCAGGTTGGGTCATTTGTGTATAGGTAAAGTTGTCAGGTTGGGTCATTTGTGTATAGGTGAAGTTGTCAGGTTGGGTCATTTGTGTATAGGTGAAGTTGTCAGGTTGGGTCATTTGTGTATAGGTGAAGTTGTCAGGTTGGGTCATTTGTGTATAGGTGAAGTTGTCAGGTTGGGTCATTTGTGTATAGGTGAAGTCAGGTTGGGTCATTTGTGTATAGATGAAGTTGTCAGGTTGGGTCATTTGTGTATAGGTAAAGTTGTCAGGTTGGGTCATTTGTGTATAGGTGAAGTTGTCAGGTTGGGTCATTTGTGTATAGGTGAAGTTGTCAGGTTGGGTCATTTGTGTATAGGTGAAGTTGTCAGATTGGGTCATTTGTGTATAGGTGAAGTCAGGTTGGGTCATTTGTGTATAGGTGAAGTTGTCAGGTTGGGTCATTTGTGTATAGGTGAAGTTGTCAGGTTGGGTCATTTGTGTATAGGTGAAGTTGTCAGGTTGAGTCATTTGTGTATAGGTGAAGTCAGGTTGAGTCATTTGTGTATAGGTGAAGTTGTCAGGTTGGGTCATTTGTGTATAGGTGAAGTTGTCAGGTTGGGTCATTTGTGTATAGGTGAAGTTGTCAGGTTGGGTCATTTGTGTATAGGTGAAGTTGTCAGGTTGGGTCATTTGTGTATAGGTGAAGTTGTCAGGTTGGGTCATTTGTGTATAGGTGAAGTTGTCAGGTTGGGTCATTTGTGTATAGATGAAGTTGTCAGGTTGAGTCATTTGTGTATAGATGAAGTTGTCAGGTTGAGTCATTTGTGTATAGGTGAAGTTGTCAGGTTGAGTCATTTGTGTATAGGTGAAGTTGTCAGGTTGAGTCATTTGTGTATAGATGAAGTTGTCAGGTTGAGTCATTTGTGTATAGGTGAAGTTGTCAGGTTGGGTCATTTGTGTATAGGTGAATTTTATCTCTAATTGTTATGTAAATGGGCACATAAATGATTATACAGAACAGATGTGATATATACAGAGATTCCCTAGCTTGGAAAACCAGTGTACCCTTGTGATGGGTTAACGGCCAACTCTCCAATTAAAAACAATTCAGAATTAAGAAAAACAACGGGCTATTTAACAAATTTAATGGGCCACCAAAACAATTTGATGGCCCAAGTATCTCCTAATACCTAAGATACATCCATCCATTGATGTAATTGCTCTTAGAGCAAAATAAATTCAATATTTCAGATGGGGATTCATAAAAAAAATGAATTAACTTTAACTGTATCAGTTAAACTTTTCTTGCAAATTGCTGCTGGTCTATCCCGTGAGATCCCTGATATACCATTTCTATTCTATTTACAAATGTCTTAATTATTGACATCAGAGTGGAATAAAATTGTCATATACATGTACTATTCAGTATTTTAATAATAATAATAATAATAATAATAACACTTTATTTATAGAAGGTAACTCAGTTAGTACAATACTGCAGTAGAATACTGCTCTCCCTTGAGGCCTTCTGCTTAAAATGTGGAAAAATTATATACAATATTTACAACATAATATAAAGTGTCTGTGTATTATGACGACAATCAGATTTCAATAGAAGCATGTCAGCAATTTGTCAAATTTGCATAAAAAATGTGGACCCGCACAATTTTTTTCTGATGTATTTTGATTGAATAATTAAATTTTATAATTTAAGACAAAGCGAACAAATTTACTGTATTCCTAGAGATAGAGGAAACGCAGGGAACCTGGAGAAAATTACTGACTATAATTAATGGACCTTTCATCTCTTTAATTACAGTACATCTGCTTGAATCATCATGTTCACTAATAGCTAGGCCAATGACAGCTTAGTGTGTAAAATATATCAATGCTTTTATTACCTATCATGAATAAATTCTAATGTGAAATTTAGAAGATTAATTGGCACCTCATAATTATTTACAGCAGAGGTGGTCCATAAAGGCAGTTTTAAAAAAAACATTTACTTTAATGCTAGTGCATACAGTATATAATCACTTATAACTCAAGTCCAACTGCAAAGTCCATAGACCCAGATCTGACATCACATAATGCACCTGCAGATCAGGGTCTATGTTGTTTGTTCTACTGATTACTCCTAGCAAGCTGCACAGATCCAGATCTGCTGGCACATTATCAGATGGCAGTTCTGGGTCTGTGCAGTTTTCTATTCAACTCCACTTATAAGTGAGTATATATATATATATATATATATATATATATATATATATATATATATATAGTCAAACCTTCATTAAAGTCCACATCTATGCCAAATTCATTTAAGTCCACATGTATGCCAAATTCATTTAAGTCCACATGTATGCCAAATTCATTTAAGTCCACATGTATGCAAAATTTATTTAAGTCCACATGTATGCCAAATTCAATTAAGTCCACATGTATGCCAAATTTATTTAAGTCCACGTGTATGCCAAATTCATTTAAGTCCACATGTATGCCAAATTTATTTAAGTCCACATGTATGCCAAATTTATAAGTTAATTACTTGCATAAAACAGTCACTATATAAAATATAGTTTATCAGAGAAATTATTTTACTGCTTCATTCACATTCAGCTGTTCCTTTAAGGCTACATGTAAACTAAATTATTGCTAAACCTCTGTTTCAGCAATGACCCTACTTCAGAGACCAATTTTTTTTTATTTCCCAGAGGTGGCTGCTTAAGGCAGGTGTCACTATATAAGCAAAAGGACAGACATATATACTAACAGACTGATAAACAAGCAGGCAGGTAGATACATGTATCTTGTTGACTATAGCTAGCTAGAGTGGTAGAGTGATGAATTTCAGATGTAAATCTTTGCTCCCTCATGTATTCTATGACATTTGAGAATGTGCAGTTCTGTAAATTAGCCATTTATCATCAGATCTGACATGCAGGAAGTATCATAACATTTTTACTGCCACAACCCATATTTTTTTTATCAGGATTATTTACATGCATAATGGGTATACCAACCAGAGTAATTTTCTCACACCTTTAGATCAGGTAGACCAAAATAATGTAGATAATTTTCTCACACCTTTAGATCAGGTGTACTAAAATAATGTAGGTAATTTCCTCCAACATTACACTCTCTGTACTGTAGAATATAGTTATCTGAAGAAAAAAACACCCTTGGATAACAAGCTGTTTTTAACAGTACCATGTATGCTCCAGCAATGAAGATTGTAGACCATGATATCCCAGCATGTTATGCAACAGCAAATCTGGGTGTACACTGTTTGCACTTGTTCTTTATTACTGTGTTCATGATTTCAAGAGAACAATATAGACATTGATCTGCCAGTGCATTAGGCATCTACTGCATTATCAATGGATAGATCTTGATCTGCCAGTGCATTAGACATCTACTGCATTATGCATAGATAGATCTTGGTCTGTGCTGTTTGTAATTGGTCATGCATTGTGCACAGGTAAATACACATCATAGTCTTAATAAGGCTTTTTATTCTGCATCTATTGTGTCTGTCTGTCAAAGTACTTGACAGGAATAAAAGTACTTCTATTCACACCTACTACAATGTTTACACATCTCAATATTTGTCTTGTCTAGATGGTACATAAATCATTATAACTAAATCCTGTTCTGTCTATGCTCGCTTATAGGCCTAGGCCAACTTCAAAATAACATAGACCATGATCTGCCATTGCATAATGTGCTGGCAGATCAGGGTATAGGTCGTTTGTTCTACTGATTACTCCCAACAAACTGCATAGATGCAGATCTGCCAGCGCATTATGCAGTGGCAGATCTGGGTCTGTGCAGGTTGCAATTAGACGACTTATAAGCAAGGATATATGGTACTGTATTATGTTTGTTTTTCATACAAACTACAGTATATTAAACTGATATTAAGCTTAGAGCAGGTTCATCTTGCATATAGTCTGTATATACCATATTAATTACTGTAGTATAAAGCATACCATATCAATTACTAGAGTATAAAGTCTACATACCATATCAATTACTTGAGTATAAAGTCTGTATATACCATATCAATTACTAGAGCATAAAGTCTGTATATACCATATCAATTACTAGAGTATAAAGTCTGTATATACTATATCAATTACTAGAGTATAAAGTCTGTATATGCCATATCAATTACTAGAGTATAAAGTCTGTATATACCATATCAATTACTAGAGCATAAAGTCTGTATATACCATATCAATACCTAGAGTATAAAGTCTGTATATACCATATCAATTACTTGAGTATAAAGTCTGTATATACCATATCAATTACTAGAGCATAAAGTCTGTATATACCATATCAATTACTAGAGCATAAAGTCTGTATATACCATATCAATACCTAGAGTATAAAGTCTGTATATACCATATCAATTACTTGAGTATAAAGTCTGTATATAAAATATCAATTACTAGAGCATAAAGTCTGTATATACCATATCAATTACTAAAGCATAAAGTCTGTATATACCATATCAATTACTTGAGTATAAAATCTGTATATACCATATCAATTACTAGAGCATAAAGTCTGTTAATACCATATCAATTACTTGAGTATAAAGTCTGTATATACCATATCAATTACTAGAGCATAAAATCTGTATATACCATATCAATTACTAGAGTATAAAGTCTGTATATACCATATCAATTACTAGAGCATAAAGTCTGTATATACCATATCAATTACTAGAGTATAAAGTCTGTATATACCATATCAATTACTAGAGCATAAAGTCTGTTAATACCATATCAATTACTTGAGTATAAAGTCTGTATATATCATATCAATTACTAGAGCATAAAATCTGAATATACCATATCAATTACTAGAGTATAAAGTCTGTATATACCATATCAATTACTAGAGTATAAAGTCTGTATATACCATATCAATTACTAGAGTATAAAGTCTGTTAATACCATATCAATTACTAGAGTATAAAGTCTGTATATACCATATCAGTTACTAGAGCATAAAGTCTGTATATACCATATCAGTTACTAGAGCATAAAGTCTGTTAATACCATATCAATTACTAGAGCATAAAGTCTGTATATACCATATCAATTACTAGAGCATAAAGTCTGTATATACCATATCAATTACTATAGTATAAAGTCTGTATATACCATATCAATTACTATAGTATAAAGTCTGTATATACCATATCAATTACTAGAGTATAAAGTCTGTTATACCATATCAATTACTATAGTATAAAGTCTGTATATACCATATCAATTACTAGAGTATAAAGTCTGTTATACCATATCAATTACTAGAGTGTAAAGCTTAAGAGAAGGTGCAGCATTGCTCACTATTAATCTCAGGTATTAGAAATACAGCACTCTCTCACTATAGTAGAGCATCAGACTCCTAATCCAAGGGTCTTGGGTTCAGTACCACCTAGGTCAGCCCAGACTGGCTGTCTAGGTGTGCCCTTCAGAAAGGCACTTAACTCGCATTTCCTTGGCATGATATAGCCAATAATGTGTTAAAAATGCAGTGAACCAACAAACCAGATACCCTCCCTCACTATAAATCCTTTCATTATATGTGTAACACAGTTCCTGTTATAAAGCCAGTATAGCCATGAATCCTATTTCATTGAGTGGTAGTAAAATTACATGTTCTTCATTAAAGACCTCACTGTAAGGCAATATATTCTATGGCTCTCACAGACGGTATTATAATGAGTCCCTTATGGCAATTTTATGTACAGATAGCAAAGTTAAAGAAGAAATAATTTGTACCAGTTAATCAGCAAAACAGTGATATGAAAAAATTGTTGTAGATGGCTTTACATGATACCTCTCAGATCACAGGGGAGATTCCCTAATTCAGACTGTAACATTTGGCCCCCCACAAAAAATGTGATAAAACTGCTTGAAAATCCCCCTGTAGCTAATATAATCCAGAAGTTCTTCATGTATTATTCACATTCTTTTTAGAAAAGGTGGGAATTATATTATCCTGCTTGTCTGAATGTGGGTGTGCATGCATGTGTGTGTGTGTATGCATGTGTAAGTATGCATGTGTGTGTGTGCATGAATGTGTGTGTATGCATGTGTGTGCATGCATGCATGTGTGTGTGTGTGTGTGTGTGTGTGCATGTGTGTGTGTGTGCATGTGTGTGTGTGTGTGTGTGTGTGTGTGTGCATGCATGTGTGTGTGCATGCATGTGTGTGTGTATGAAGTTATGTCACACAACTCGTACATTATATAAGATAGAGACGTCAAACTTTGAGATATGATTCTGGTGGTCTGTGGCCAGCAAGACCAGATGAAGAAAAATGGTTTCTGCCGAATAACTTAAATTCTGTGTCTTTTACCTAATGGTGGAGCCATGGTAGCTCAGATGGTTGAGCATTGGACTTATAATCTTAGGGTGATGGGTTCGATATTTGCCCAGGCCATGCCAAGCTGGCTGTCTAAGTACCCTTTGGAAAGGCACTTAGCTCCCATTTTTTGGGCATGATATAGCCAATATTGTGTTAAAAGTGCTGTTAAAACCAAACAACAAGTTTTACCTAATGACCAAATTTGTGGATGGCTTGCATTTAAGATAAGAAAGAGACCTATTGATTTTGAATTCAAAAGGTGAAGTATTTTACCAATGAATGAGGGTTTTACATAAAAGAAGTATAATAACAGTATATACCACATGGTTGGTATATAATAACAATATATACCACATGGTTGGTATATAATAACAGTATATACCACATGGTTGGTATATAATATATTGTTTACGGTACTTTTGTTGGATTTAATAGGTCATCTCAGTTTAGGATTTTTTCATGGGTGGGATGGGACAGAGTGTTGATTTTGAGAAGGAATGATTTGATTTGCTTAAAGTGGAAGACTTTTTCAGTTTTTAAATTAAAAGGGGTGGTGGGTGGTGGTTATTGAACCCACTGAACACCATCTGAATCTTTCATTTGGGAGAGTAAAATCAGACTTTGCAAACACGTTAAAAAAAAATGTCTCTCTGGAACATCAGGATAGTTTGATTAGCTCTTTAGCAGGACGACCACACCTGTGCATTTTTCTCGTCATGTTAAAAAAAATTTTACTTTCAATACCTTTTGCTAAATTTTCTAAGCATTTTATGACCAGTAAATATGGAAGATTTCAATCTTAGTGGTTATGAATTGCATGTTGATTATGATCTAGATATTGATGGATGGCTTGTTGAGTGAAGTGTTTTGTTTTTGAAAATATGAACATGCCTTGCATTCCTGTACTTAAAAATGGAGTTTGCAAGCAGCTAAGTTTGAGAGTTTTTAGACTGTAGATATTTGTGGATTTTTGGGTGAAATTTTGTCAATTTTTTTAGCCCACTTTAGTCAACAATCTTTCCATAATTGGTACTGGAATCAAATAGTGCATTAGATATAGGAAACCAATGTATCAAAATTGTACCTTGTACCTGATATTTACCTTTTAGCTTCACATTACTGGAATCAGACAGGTTCATTAATGACACTTATCACTAATGGCCAGGGGCTGAATATGTCAATCTCTTTCAGTTGGCCCTAATCACAGTAAGTAAATATTTGCAATGTTCAATTTGTCCATTCATCTTGTAGGAAAATCTTTGTTTGGTCCAGTGCATCCTAAGGATCCCCATTTTGTGGCCAAAATGTATAGACCAGTACACGCTAAGGGTCTCCATTTTGTGACCAAAAGAGTTGAAAATAAAGTGTGTTGATTAGATGAAACTTCATTTACTGGGTTCTCAAGATCAGCAGCATCTATTAGATGAATTATGAACACAAAAAGAAAACTTTGTGTGCAATATGTAAGGAAAAAGTAAAAACTTTAATGCAATTCGGTGTGAAATTTTTTACGTATGGAACAAAGTGTAATTTTTTTAATGCAATTTTTCTTGAAAATAAGGTATTTATATTCGAGACATGTTTTTTAATATAGCTTATGACATGCACATTAAAACATGAAACTATAAATGTTTTGCAGGTTAGAGACAACTACATGTAAATTAATAAATTAATAATTTTTGCAGTTTACATCAAAACCTTTCAAAACTTATCAAAAATGGTGTGTCAGTATTTACAATTTCTAATATATTGACATCACTGAGCTGCAGACACTATTTTGCAGAAATTGTATTCCCAATTAATGCATAAAAATGATTGTATTTCACAAAATAGCACACTGTTTCGGTTGCAACTTTGTCCAATATGCAAGATCCTTTTAGTAAGGTATTTTACAAGAATGAAGTATTTAAAGGATCATACATACAGTCAGTTTCTTTTGACTGGAATACAAAGTACTGAATGTTTTCAGAGTAGGGATATAGCAATACATTGATACAAATCAGATATCACAATATTTAATTTAAAATATATCTTATTGTGCCCCCCTCCCCCATTGCAATACTCATGAAACGATACAAAAATGAAATAATGTTCCATTAATAAAAGTATAGTTTATGAAGTAGATATTCCAGATGTATGTACACTTAATGAAAATTCTGTACTGTCACTTCTACTCATAGTTCATGAGATAATATTTGCATTTGACAAAGTGACTGATTTAGTTTCTCTTAAAATCTCAGAAAATTATACTATACAATATAGATTAAATTGATCTTTAAGACATGTAGTATGTTGTTTAACAGCTAACAGAAGGATATATATATGTATCACAATACATTTTGTATTGGGTCATTCATATCGTGATATGTATCATATTGTGATTGAAGGGGTGATACACAACCCTATTACAACATTCATGCTGCATGCATCACAAGCACCAAAATGATCAAAAACTCTGTACAAATTGTACAGAAAATGAGTGTTGAAAAGCATCATCATGCCTTTGCTACAACTGTGTGCTTTTCATTTTTTGGGGGGAAACAATTCATAATATTATGAACAAAAACATTTTAGATATGTCCAAAACACAAGATATGCATGAACAGTTATCTTTTTTTGGGGGATTGAAGAATTACAGAGAATTAGCAGCTTTTTAATTGGCTTAACATTCAAAAGTTAAAATCAAGTCAAAACCTTGGAAGAACTTGAATCATATCACTGGAATTTTTTTCCTGTATAAGGACATCTCTACTAGCCAAGGGTCATCAATCCAATTTATTCCACATTGACCCTTGCTATATGTAGCTAGCCAAAACAGTGGTTTGGTCATTTTGTGGGCGAAAGAGTTACTTCCTGTAGGAAATAAAACCAATCGGCCACAGAGTGAGTTCCTGGCACTGTTAGGTATTGAATCTGGGGCTTCCATGATGCTCACATGCCTTGACTGAGTTTAGAAAAACTTGTGTGTGAATGATTAAAATTAAAGAAACTGACATGCATCGTGTGAGGTTGTCGACAGTAGTGACAATTATTATTCCCAACCATCTTTGTAAATGTAATGGGGTAATCAGATTTGATCAGATTCTATCAGCTGCAGCCAGTCAGATAGTGAACCATTAGATAGTCACATATGCCGAGGGTCAGTGTGGAATGAAGTGAATTGATGACCCTTGGATAGAGAAGGTGACACAAGGATTTATATCATTAAACAGCCAACTAAACAATCATTAAAGTCAAAGTTCTCAGTTCATCTGCTGATTTCTATATTCGTTTGATCAGTTACAAGTACCGTACATACTCACGTATAAGCTAATACCAACTGCAAACTGCATAGACCCAGATCTGCCACCACATAATGCGCCGGCAGATCTGGGTCTATGCAGTTTGTAAGGATTAATCAGTAGAACAAACAACATAGACCCTGATCTGCCAGCGCATTCTGCAATGGCAGATCAGGGTCTGTGTTGTTTGCATTTGGACCCATATTATACACAAGTATATACAGTAATTCATTTTTCAGAAGCTTGACATAATGATGAGTTTGGTGTCCATGCATATGTCTGTATGTCCATCCACATGTCTGTCTACACTGTAGATTAACCTCAGTATTAAACTTTTCTTATTTTCCTTTTATTTCAACATAATGTTATCCCACCCTCTTCATATTTGGAATATAGCTTCAATATTGATTTATCTGTATCTTGTATCATCCTGGTTCATGGGTCATCCCATGGAGTGAGGATTTTTCTTTGTACAATCCTGGTTCATTGATCATCCCATGGAATTAGTATTTTTCTCTGTTTTTTACAGTGCTAAGCATATTAAGATTGAGATTAATGTTGATGTTAAAGTTTTTACTTTGGTTATATTTCAGTAATGTGGTCAGTTTCTCAATTACAGTTGGCCACATAGTCCTGTTACTTGGTATGTGGATACATCTTGGGTGTACAACACCAGTTTACCAAAGTAGGTCTTTTGACCTACATTTCATGCTTCCTTCACTCATCAAGTTTTTCATTTACCTCAGTTTCTTATGTATTATTAGTTCAGGAGTCATGCAACTTAATTTGTGGATATATCCAGTTTTGTGTTGGGTAAAATACCAAATCACAAAAGTAGGTCACAGTGATTGAAAAAAAAAAATGGTTTCTACACAATAACTCAAGTTCTCCACCATCTTTATTGTTATCAATCTTTGTTGATGGCTTGCACCTGGGGTAAGGAAACACTTATCAATTTTGGGTTCAAAAAGTCAAAGATCATGGTGATGTGACTGAAAGAATACAAATGGTTTCCACACAATAACATTAGTTTCACATCACATACCTGGACCAAACTTTGTGGATGGCTTGCACTTGGACTAAGGAAAAAGCCTATTTAGCTTGGGGTCAAAAGGTAAAAGGCAAAGGTCACTGACTGAAAGAAGAAAAAAGGTTTTTGCACAATAACATTAGTTCTACTTTGTGAATGATGACTTACACTTGGGGTATAGGAAGAAGCATACACGTTTTGGGTCAGATGGTCAAAGGTCAAGGTCACTGACTAAGAAAAAAGTGGTTTCTGCATACAAATAGCAGTTATTTACATGGAGCATATAATGTGCCATTCATGCTACTTTTGTTCATCGTATTTGGTTAATTTTTGTTGTTTTTTTCATTTATATTTGTGCTCATTTTCATTCATTTTTGGAATTTAGGCAGTGTGACAGATATGGCAACTGTCATTATTAGATATTATTATTAGACTAATGTTTAATAAAGATACACATATTAACCAATGCAAACAAATTAAGCAAGGTGTTTAACTTTAAGAAATATACTTTTTATGTTATTTACTAAACACAGAGTGGATCAAACTGACTAGAAATGTGAAAAAAAGAAATTATGAATTATTTTTCCCCTTGCAGCAGATTGAATTTTTGTATGCTGCATTGCACTTTTCAATGACTTTAGGAAAGGGCCCCCACAGTGATGCTGTATCAACGACCTTCTGTTACTTGTTTACTGTAGGTTCCAAACAATCTATGATATAATCATATGTTTTGTATCTCGATCACTCTGATATTTTCACAACAATGAACTTCTACTTGTGTTTAAATTTTGTCTACTTTATGAAATAAATAATTGATTTTCTAATGCAGAAATTGAATTCTAACACACCTGTGACTAGAACATGCTTTCTGATTGGTTGAATATTAAAATTGGAGCAGTTAATTAAATCCACAAAATGTCAGACATTCTGATGCCATTGTGATGTCATCCTATGACATTATACCAAAGAGAACTACATTTTCTGCAATATTTCAAAAAAAAAATTTGTGGTGGTTTTACTGTTCCTAATATCTATTTTACCGGTTAAGCTAAGGCACTGCTGGTAAAACTTGATTTGCAATAGTAAAACTTGATTTGCAATAGTACAACCACATTTTACATTTCAGATCCTCAAATACAAGGTGGTATCCACAAATATACAATTTGACTGAGACAGTTTACTGTATTTTATACCATTTTTTGACAAGATGTTTTTTTTAGGATAAAATCATTTTATCACCAAGTCATCATTAATTTTTTTGTATATGTTAATCAGCAACACTGCCTAACCTTCTTAGAAAAACTTGCTTAGTCTTAAAAACATCTAAAGAATCATTAACTTGGCACACTGTGTCATCATTTTCTATTCACACCTCATTATCATTGATCATTATTGATGAAAATGATTGTGTCATTCTCTATTCACACCTCATTATCATTGATTATTATTGATGAAAATGAATGTGTCATTTTCTGTTCACACCTCATTATCATTGATTATTATTGATGAAAATGAATGTCATTTTCTATTCACACCTCATTATCATTGATTATTATTGATGAAAATGAATGTGTCGTTTTCTATTCACACCTCATTATCATTGATGACATTTTTACCTCTACTTCAGGCGTGCACAACATACAGGCCACATGCAGCCCACTGACACATTTTGTGCAGCCCACAGCCTATGTCTATACTTTACGCATGTGTATTTATGCTTTCATTATAGATACAAAACTTTCTCAGTGCTGCCCACTTAATTCAGATCAAGGTTGATTCTGGCCCATGTAAATGTTTGACTTGTGCACCTGCTCTGCTTTAATTATATAATATTCTCATTATTTTATTTTGCTTGCTTTGGAAGATAGTTAATATAATGATTATATGTATACTGTTGTAGCCATGATGTAGGTCTGGACAAGACTGTATACTGTTGTAGCCATGATGTAGGTCTGGACAAGACACTTTACTCCCATTGCTGCTGTTTAATATAACCTATGGTGTGTTGATGTACTGTTAAATGTCAATGCAATGTAAAGAAACTGAACCTGTAACTATTTTTGGATGCAAAACTTTGTAGTGGTTCAGGAAAGGCTAAAAAAAATTCTTTGGTACCATTGTGAATACATCTTTGGGGCTTTGTCGAGTTGATCTGTACATTTTTCTGTTGCACAGTTTGCATCAAAGTGATAATTGGACATCTTGGACTTCCTAAAGCTAATCAAGAATTTTCTTATTTGCTGGTAATGTACAGCACTCCCACACTATAAGGCCCTTTATAAAATTATTCCTGTTAAAAGGTGAGTATGGTCATGGATATAAAATGGTTCCTGTTAAAAGGTGAGTATGGTCATGGATATAAAATTATTCCTGTTAAAAGGTGAGTATGGTCATGGATATAACATTATTCCTGTAAAAAGGTGAGTATGGTCATGGATATAAAATTATTCCTGTTAAAAGGTGAGTATGGTCATGGATATAAAATGATTCCTGTTAAAAGGTGAGTATGGTCATGGATATAAAATTATTCCTGTTAAAAGGTTAGTATGGTCATGGATATAAAATTATTCCTGTTAAAAGGTGAGTATGGTCATGGATATAAAATTATTCCTGCCAAAAAGGTGAGTATGGTCATGGATATAAAATGGTTCCTGTAAAAAGGTGAGTATGGTCATGGATATAAAATGGTTCCTGTAAAAAGGTGAGTATGGTCATGGATATAAAATTATTCCTGTTAAAAGGTGAGTATGGTCATGGATATAAAATTATTCCTGTTAAAAGGTGAGTATGGTCATGGATATAAAATTATTCCTGTTAAAAGGTGAGTATGGTCATGGATATAAAATTATTCCTGCTAAAAGGTGAGTATGGTCATGGATATAAAATGGTTCCTGTAAAAAGGTGAGTATGGTCATGGATATAAAATTATTCCTGTAAAAAGGTGAGTATGGTCATGGATATAAAATTATTCCTGTAAAAAGGTGAGTATTGTCATGGATATAAAATTATTCCTGTAAAAAGGTGAGTATGGTCATGGATATAAAATTATTCCTGTTAAAAGGTGAGTATGGTCATGGATATAAAATTATTCCTGTAAAAAGGTGAGTATTGTCATGGATATAAAATGATTTCTGTTAAAAGGTGAGTATGGTCATGGATATAAAATTATTCCTGTAAAAAGTTGAGTATGGTCATGGATATAAAATTATTCCTGTAAAAAGGTGAGTATGGTCATGGATATAAAATTATTCCTGTTAAAAGGTGAGTATGGTCATGGATATAAAATTATTCCTGTAAAAAGGTGAGTATGGTCATGGATATTAAATTATTCCTGTTAAAAGGTGAGTATGGTCATGGATATAAAATTATTCCTGTTAAAAGGTGAGTATGGTCATGGATATAAAATTATTCCTGTAAAAAGGTGAGTATGGTCATGGATATAAAATTATTCCTGTTAAAAGGTGAGTATGGTCATGGATATAAAATTATTCCTGTAAAAAGGTGAGTATGGTCATGGATATAAAATTATTCCTGTAAAAAGGTGAGTATGGTCATGGATATAAAATTATTCCTGTTAAAAGGTGAGTATGGTCATGGATATAAAATTATTCCTGTAAAAAGGTGAGTATGGTCATGGATATAACATTATTCCTGTTAAAAGGTTAGTATGGTCATGGATATAAAATTATTCCTGTAAAAAGGTGAGTATGGTCATGGATATAAAATTATTCCTGTAAAAAGGTGAGTATGGTCATGGATATAAAATTATTCCTGTAAAAAGGTGAGTATGGTCATGGATATAAAATTATTCCTGTAAAAAGGTGAGTATGGTCATGGATATAAAATTATTCCTGTTCAAAGGTGAGTATGGTCACAGATTATGTACTTCATTATTAGGCAATCTCACTATATGGCAGTATACATACTCTGTGTCTCCTATGGATGGCATTATAGTGAGGAAGTTTTGTATGTATCATGTACTTCATTATAAGGTGGTCTCACTGTAAGGTGGTATACTCTGTGACTCCCATGGACAGCATTATAATGTGGGAGTACTGTATCATATACTTTATTATAAGGCAGTCTCACTGTAAGGTGGTATATTCCATGACTCCTATGGACAGTGTTATAATGAGCAAGTACTGTATATTTTGTACTTCATTATAAGGTGGTCTCACTATAAGGCAGTATACTCTTGGATCCCATTTATAGCATTATAATGGGGGAGTATTGCATGTATTTTGGAAAATGAAAGTAAAGGGAAAAAAAATTGATCCCAGCAGAAGCAGTGTACTGTATGTATGGATATAGAGTTTTGAAGTTTGACCTGAATCAGGGGTTTTCTTTTAAAGAAATTATTTTTTGCTGTCTTCTTTTTGTAGATGTATTTCATTCAACAGACACCATACTAGGAAGCTTATGATATGTGGTCACATTAAAAGGATTTCAAACTTTGAAGATTTTACTTTTTCTTAATTATTTGTTATGTGAATGATAGGAAAGTTAGGATGTGAGTACAATACAGTTTAAAGCCACATTAAAAATCAGGTAAAAGATACTCTTACAGTACTCCCTCATTATAACTCTGTCCATGGGAGTCATAGAGTATATTATCTTATGGTGAGACCACCTTATAATGAAGCACACCATACAGTACTCACTCATTATAATGCTGTCCATGGGAGCCATAGAGTATACTATCTCATAGTGAGACCACCTTATAATGAAGCACACCATACAGTACTCACTCATTATAATGCTGTCCATGGGAGCCATAGAGTATACTATCTCATAGTGAGACCACCTTATAATGAAGTACACCATACAGTACTCACTCATTATAATGCTGTCCATGGGAGCCATAGAGTATACTATCTGATAGTGAGACCACCTTATAATGAAGTACACCATACATTACTCACTCATTATAATGCTGTCCATGGGAGCCATAGTGTATACTATCTCATAGTGAGACCACCTTATAATGAAGTACACCATACAGTACTCATTATAATGCTGTCCATGGGAGTCATAGAGTACCACCTTATACTGAGACCACCTTATAATGAAGTATATGATACAGTACTCCCTCATTATGATGATGTCCATGGGAGTCATAGAGTACACTATCTCATAGTGAGACCACCTTATAATGAAGTACATGATAAATATAATTTTACTACCACTTAATGAAATGGAATCCATGACCATACTTGCCTTATAATAGGAACTGTGTTATACTGAAGGACTTTATAGTGAGGAAGTTTTGTACGAGAATTTCGTTCTTAAATGTAATTTTCTTCAGTCATTAAAAATTAACAATGGGGTCAAAAGTTCCAAAGTTTATTGTTAGATAATTGTTTTACCATATATACTTGCTTATAAGTGGAGCCCAACTGCAAACTACACAGATCCAGATATGTTGTCACATAATGTGCTGGCAGATCTGTGTCTATGCAGTTTGTTAGGAGTAATCAGTAGAACAGACAACATCAATCCTGCGATGGCAGATCAAGGTCTATGTTGTTTGCAGTTGCACTTGACTTATAAGTATGTATATATGGTACCTAGTTGTAGAAATCAGTTTGAATTGATGAGTGATAAAATGCTTTGATTTGTTCAAAGTGTGAAATATGGCTTAATCTTAGTTCTTAAATTACATGGCTTTTGTTGCACATTTGCTGATAGCAGTATCTTTTTCAGCAAGAATAATTCTTGAGTGTGTTGAAATCTTTCTGACATCTTTCTGTACCATTTCCTTGGATTTAAATTGTATGACTTATATCATGGGTCAGCAAATAAATATTGTAACATCGTGCAACTTTACAAATTAAACAATCCATACTGTTTGTATGATAACAATATTGTTATGTCTATTTATTTTATATTCTTTGCACAAAATGAAATCTGATTGAAGTACAAGAGGAAGGTGGTATGTTTTGGAATTGGTATCATTGTATATTGTAAACTTTGCACCGAGCTTCGGTAAATTACTATATAGACCACTTGTCGAGTTCCTATTCTGGTAATGCTTCAAGTATCCAAAAAATGTATCCAATATTTGATTCTCCAGATCCACAATGTGTTACCTAAACAGTTATAATGTTTGCAAGTACAGTAAAACCTGGATAACTCAACATCAGTTACTCAAATACTCATCATTGCTCAAATACTCAGCGTTGCTCAAATGACTCTCTTTGTTTGGATGTACACTATTGTCCAGCATTGTGCTAGACAATACGTTACATCTTGAATAATTTTAAACTACAGAAAACTGGAACCAAAAATTCAGTCTCACAGTGCTTCAAATTTTTGAAATTCTACTGTATATATAGAATGGATTATCCTGATTATCCAATTCATTCTCATGCCCTTCAGTGAGTTTGAAAAATTGAGGTTCTAGTTAAATCTGTATCCGAAACCAGTCTTAACAATATGACTTATCAGAACATCTTGTTAGAAAACATGTCTAGTCTTTGTCATCTTATGCTCATCTATAATTTTTATCATCAATGTTATCTCTTGTATTAGCCACAGGCTACCTTATCATTTGATTGCTATAGAACAAAATCAGTGATAGAAATAGAATCCTTTGTTGCCTTACATAACCAGATAACGTTGACATATTTTATTTTCAGAATTTGCCATTATTATTACTGTGTTATTGATTCTATCTTATTACAAGCTTACATGTGCTCTGCACACTTCCTGTGTACATTTAGATCAAAGCTGGATGATTGTGAAGCTTTCACATAAATGTGATTCTACCGGCAATAGTCCAAAAATACTGTTTTAAAGGACGTCTACCGCACATACTGTTTAGTAGTTGAAATCTACCGCTTTTGAAATCTCAAGAAATTTAAAAAATAAAAAATAAAAACGTTTTTTTTATGCATTACACATTAGATAAACCAGCCAGAACCAGTCTACTGGGAACCAGAAATGTTCCACCTATGCTACGACGGTGCGACGCGTGGTTGAGTAGTTGGATTACAATTGTTAAATAACAGCTAGCATGTGTACACAACAAGTGGCTAATTGATTACCTTATTGTTGTAATTTGGAGAGTTTAAGGCCAAATGTGGGATATTGTTTGAGGTGTTATAAGTAATAAAAGGATCAAAGGTAATCCATGATGACTGTGAGTCTTTGATTAAAACCCCTCGGGGTGAAATGAGCCTGGAGCAGTATTGGAGATCAGTCAGCAGCCTCAGAAACCCAGCAACAGGAAAACTAATTAAGTTAGAACTTCTTTCCAGACTGAGTGTAGTTGTCCTATCATTGCCACATTCCAATGCTGACACAGAGAGGACATTCTCCATTCTTAAGAAAATCCAGAGTGATTCAAGGGGAAATCTGGACCAGAAAACTATTGAGAGCCTGCTAAGTGTGAAGGTTAACAATTACTGTGAATGTCATCGGTGGTCACCAGACAGTGATCTTGTGAAGGAAACTAAAAATGCCTGTGGATTTTATAAAAAATCTTTGCATTGAACTGTGAGATGTACAACTCTTCCTTTTTCATTTAATTAACAATATACTGGCTCATATTAACTAACTATTATTGTAACATTTTCCATCAGATTCTGAATCTGATTCATGTTCAAAATTTGTGTTTTATTATAATATGAAGAGAATACATATTATGTGACAAAATGAACTTGTTTTGTTTTCAATCCCCTTAAAACACGTAAAATTTATGCCGATAAAAAAGTACCTTTTTAGAAGCCAATCTACTGATCAAAATTGTTAAATCTACTGGTTTGAAATCCTGGTTATGTCACATGTATGTTTTCAGAAGAATCAATCTGGAAACTGGATTCAGAGTGTAGTAATGAGGAACCAGGGAATGTGCTGCAATTGAAGAGAAATCATTTGTGAATAAATGGATCGTAGCAAAATTGGAGTTTTGTGTGATACTTGATGTGAGATAGGAGAATGCCCATGTGGGGTTACTACTGTCCTGTACTCAGTGGACAGCCTTGTTTAATTATTAATACTTCAGGTTTTCTGTTTATCATAGATTTTCACAACAATTAAACAATAAGGTAATTACTTGTTCTATTGATATTTTATCCATTTAGCTCCCTCAACTTCTTTGATAAATGCGACACATAAATACAGCTTTTTTTGTTACTGCTGAAAATGTATCAATAAAATTAAAGCATAAGAAAAATTGTAATCTGGATTTCAATGCTTTAATCTTGAAATATTCAGCAATTAATTTGGTTGTGAATATCAGATCAGACAAGGGATATAAAAGATTTTCACATAATGGAAACGGGCCTTTGACCAGTTTGTAAAAGTAAAGAGTTGTTCATGTCAGAACATTGGATTACCCTGAGCACTAATTTCCACAAAATTTATAATTTATGTTAATTTTTTTTTTTACTATGGGTTGTGCTAATGCAATTATTTTATGCCCCACCACTGTTTGACAGATGGATGGACAAGGGTAACATTATGAGGGGTATTTGGAAAATGTTGAATATTTTTTAACTTTTTTGTTTAATTGAACCTGTCACCTGTCAATAAATGTTCTATAAATGACAGTGACCTAAAAATTATCAGGGTCTATGCAGTTTGTTAGGAGTAATCAATAGAACAAATAACATAGACCCTGATCTTCCAGCTCATTATGGGATGGCAGATCAGGGTCTATGTTGTTTGCAGTTAGACTCTACTTATAAGCATGGCAGATATAAAACTAGTAATGGTGTGTTTAATTATAGCTATTCAGCTATAGTTTGGGAGTTTGTTGGTAAATTCAAGCAGGAGGATTTATTTACTCGATGAAGATCAAATAAAAAGACAAATAAATGCAAAGAAAAGAAAGAAAAAGTTAAATGTATTCAGTAAAAGAAGAATTTGTATGTTGAGACTTGAATTAGAACACTATCAACTCAAGGACTAAAGAACTTGGATATATGGGGTGGAATTCCCAGGTGTCCCTCAAGAGAGAAAAAAAGACAAACTTTTCCCTTTCGGGGTTGGCAATTTTCACGACAAGCTTAAATTCAAGATATACTCTAAATTTGAAACAGGTCAGTTTTACTTGATTGCCATCAGGAGTTGCAAAAACATGTATGCACAATCTGATAGGCATTATTATACTGTCCTAAATAACTTCATTGAATGGGTAGCACTGAAAAGGGGTATTTAATTACTGCAATATGTGAGGCTTTGGAGGGGTTGATGTTTAATTTGATTTCTGACATAACATGAAGGCCAAATAACAAGAACTTAATTCTTTAGTATTGTGCGTGTTGTTCAATGTCCAAGGTTGGTGTATAGTATTCTTGCATTCTTGGAGTTCTTTGAGTAATGGCTGTTGTAAGTAACTTCAGTATAATTTTATGTTAACACTATTTTATATTCATGTTTACAAAAATTTTTTTTAATTGAAACCAGAATTTTTTTTATTTACTGTAGAATTAGAACTTTCTTTGGCTGAAGTTTATAAACATAATGAAATCAGTTTATTGAACATGTACTGTTAATTGTATCACTACTTGAATCACTGTGCATTTCAAATAATGCATTTTCATAAATCTATAATTTTTAGAGCTGGACATTCAAAAAGGAGATGTTATTGATACAGTAATCCTTCTCAAAGAAAGAAAGATAAGAAAATGAAGAAAAAGTGTCCATCCTATGCTTTTGTCTTTATTTAATCTTTTTGAATGGTAATAAAATAATATCATACTTAGAAGTGTAACTCTCCATGTTTAACTTTCAAACACTTGTTGCAAAGAGACATTAAAATGCAATCACCAATGTACTGTTTCTTAATTGAAACAAAAAATTCTAAATAAAAACAGCCCAGTCAGTAGAACAAACAACATAGACCCAGATCTGCTGGTGCATTATACAATGGCAGATCAGGGTCTATGTTGTTTGCAGTTGGACCCAACTTACCATATACAAGAGTATATAGCATTATGACCTGTCTGAAACATTTCCCAACTTTATGCTTCAATGATTTTGAACCTTGGACGTTCACTAAAGCTAAGCAAGTGTTGTTTGGAGTCAAAAGATCAAAGGTCAAGGTCACAGTGACTGAAATTTAAAATAAAATGGCTTCTGCGCAATAATATTAGGTCTATGTGACATAACTTCACAAAAACTTTGTGGATAGTTGCACTTGGGGTAAGGAAAAAGGCTATTGATTTGGGGGTCAAAAGAGCAAAGGTCAAGGTCACTGAATGACAGATGACCCAAATTGTAGCTGTTAATTTACTAGAGTACATTGAAAGTGCTTTACTTAAATAGAATTAGTTTGAAACTCATGTTAAACATATGTGGAGAGGTCATTTAATATAAATTTTCTTATGTCAAGATTACCTTATATACTCGCGTATAAGCTGGTACCAACTGCAAACTGCATAGAACCAGATCTGTCATCGCATAATGAGCTGGCAGTTCTGGGTTTACACAGTTTGTAAGGGCTAATCAGTAGAACAAACAACATAGACCCTGATCTGCCGGCGCATTATGTGGTGGCAGATCAGGGTCTATGTTGTTTGCATTTTGATACAGATTATACATGATTATATATGGTATGTATCATGTATTTAATTAAATAGACAACAAGGAAAAAATGCCCATTATTTGTAGGTTATAAACTTAAGCTTATGTCAATCATGCATGTGTGTGTACACAATGCTCTGTGTGCTGAATCCATACTCCGTTGCTCTTGTGTACACAAATCCATTATACCTTTTTGTATGTTTGTTTGCCAACTGTATTTTATATATTTGTCTGTACATATGTAGATAATAGAGGGCCACAAGGGAGATTAGTTTTTGTACTAAGTGTGTCTCCCTCATAAAATAAAGACTTTATTATTATTATGTCCATGTATTTAATTTATAACTGATCAAACAATTAAATCAATGTTAAATGCCTGAAGCTCTTTAGTATATACCCAAGAATTGGAAATCTTTATATGAAAGACAACAGACCTGGTTTGTCTTTAACTTTTAGAGTGACATACATGTTGACTACAGTTGTGGAGGTTTTTCAGTAGGTCTTAAGGTCATGGTAAGTCTTGGGAGAAAATAATGGTTTCTGCACTGTCATTGTTAGTTAAAGACCACACACATGTACCTTGATCAAAAGTCCAGGTCATTAAGACCCGTTGGTCAGTAATCTCCAAGTCAGCCATGCCATTACTAATGCCTACAATGAAACACAGTGAGGGCATGAATATAATGTGCCATTCATGGTAATCATGTTGTGGGTTTGCACTGAGAGCTGACAAATTAGGATGGTTTATAATGTGATGACTTAGAATATTAACCATTGAGACCCTTGTAGATTTGGTGTCATAACACTGTGTATTACTGCTTCAGATGTTTCAGTGTTTACAGAGCTAGAATAGCAGTGCAACTGGAGTCATGACAATAAAAGAACAGAAATATGTACTGAATGTGTGAAATTGATACAGTAGATTTCCTTTCTAATCTTCTATCTCGGGATCGGATTATTGACCTTTTAATTCATTCTCTTTGAATTTTTAAATCCTCTATGTATGTTTAGGGAATAGGAGCATATCAACACAATGCTGACTATATAGTACACAAGTTGAAAGTTAAGTTCTAAAAATGTTAAGATAAAGAATTTTTTTAAAAATATATAGGAAGATAAAGCCTTTCAAATAAATGAAACATGTATTACAAAAGAAAAGGTAAAGACGTTAAAATTCTGTAAAAAGGTAACTGTATATAACATAAAAAATAAAGTTGAAAACTATAAAATCCTTAAAATATGCATATATAGTCCAAATTTGTTATATGAACTGCATTCCCTCCAAATATCCATGCTTTTCACTGATGTTACATCATCATAGTATGCATGATTTGTAAACAATGTATTTTATTTTTGGTCATGCTGTGTGTGAAATGATTGGAATTTCTTCCTGATTAGATTCATCATTTGATTTTCAATGCTTGTGGATTTTGCAAGAAGAACTAACAAGTTGGCTAGATGATGTCATCAATATTGCTGCTAAAGAATACTTCTGGACTTGCATGAAACAACCTATTGCCACCCCCACCCCCCAACCACCCTTCCCCCATTTGTTAGTCAATCATTGTGTATTTCATATTTGTATAAATTACTGATCAGTTATATTGTGGGCTGATTATGAAGCATTGTGAAACTATTGCCTGGACATATAAGTTTGTCGAAGTTGGGACCCACATTGTGAAACTATTGCCTGGACATTAAGTTTGTTGGAGTTGGGACCAGCATTGTGAAACTATTGCCTGGACATATAAGTTTGTCGAAGTTGGGACCCGCATTGTGAAACTATTGCCTGGACATTAAGTTTGTCGAAGTTGGGACCAGCATGGTCAGACACCATAACAGTTCTGTGTGCAGATTCAGTTGTTAAAGTGTCATATCTTTCTTTATTACACAGTTCCCCCCAGAAATGGTTTTTAATTAGATGGCACATATGATATTTTTTCATGTTGCATATTCATGTAATCATTGTCATTTATGGGACATCATAACATTATGTTTTCAGCATCATGCATTTGAAATTACATTTGTATAATTCTAAAGTAAATTGCAGTATTTTGTTGAAATTATGTAATAAATCAATTATAGACCATTGTTTTTATGAATATGAAATTTTATTACCGGTAACTAGTAAATCTATCATATTAACTTGCACAACATGTCTGTCATTATGAAATTTTACTGGTTCATAAATGATGTTCACCTCAAGAAAGATATATAATTGTATGACATGTCACAAATTTTCATGAAATTTGTATGTGAATCACATCCATTTTATTACATTCTGGTTTTTCTGTACAACAAAATTTAGGTTGTTGACTACAAATTAGAAGCTAATGCATAATTATGGTTATGTTGTGATTGCATGGTCAGTCTTGGAACTGGTGGATAAAGTTTCATTTGTGTGAATAAAACTAATGTAAGATTTTAAAATATTTTGTTTGTTTTTTTTAAATTATACATGTACATATTTGAAGAAGAGAACATCTAAACCTGCTTTCATGTATAACTTATTATAAGTTTGAAAGATATTAGTTATAAAAATTATTTTTAGATCAATAAATATTGATGTTTGCATTTAAAATTTCTACAGAATGAAAAATTGGCAACAGAAATGGTTTTCAAAAAGCAAAAATTTAAGCTAGAGCAACTGTCATGGCTCACTAATCCCCATGCTTTCTACTGCATATTCCAACCACAAGAAGGGGTGAGAGCCATGGATAACACCTTTAATGTCCCAACTGCAACATAACAACAAAGCTTTGTGAATCTCCACTCAGCAGTTTAGACAGAAATGTGGTTAGATGGATGGACAGAGAACAGACAGGATTGTCACAGTATCCACATAGCATTTTAAACAGCATAGAAATATCTTTTACACAGCATTTGATCTGCAAACAAGTGTATACCATATATGGTTGCATATAGGTTGAGTCCAACTGCAAACAAGTGTATACCATATACGGTTGCATATAGGTTGAGTCCAATTGCAAACAAGTGTATACCATATATGGTTGCATATAGGTTGAGTCCAACTGCAAACAAGTGTATACCATATACGGTTGCATATAGGTTGAGTCCAATTGCAAACAAGTGTATACCATATACGGTTGCATATAGGTTGAGTCCAACTGCAAACAAGTGTATACCATATATGGTTGCATATAGGTTGAGTCCAATTGCAAACAAGTGTATACCATATATGGTTGCATATAGGTTGAGTCCAATTGCAAACAAGTGTATACCATATACGGTTGCATATAGGTTGAGTCCAACTGCAAACAGCATAGACCCACATTTACCATCACATAATGTGCCGGAAGATCTGGGTTTATGCAGTTATTAGGAGTAATCAGTAGAACAAACAGCTTAGACCCTGATCTACTGGTGCATTATGCATTTGCAGTTGGACTCGTAAGGAAGTATACATGGTATGCTCTTTTGCCAAGATAAAAAGAGAAAGAATGCCAGATACAAAATACAGATCGTGTATTTCAGTGGACAGGTACACAGATAGTACATATTCAGGGTTTCACGATTGCTGGATTTATGCTAATGTTTAAAATATTGCACTGAAAAACTAACCATGCATGGAAATTGCACATATTTTTAAGCCGTACCTTTATTTCTTCACTAAATCATCCATCCTATTTTCAGAAAATTCATTTCTTTTTGTTTCAAATTGAAGGAAGAATTTCCCCAAAAATTTTCAGTTCTAGAACAGACCCTACATATTTAGAGTACAACAATACAGATGAGATACATTACAGTGCCAACTGTAACAGCAGCATGCAGATATACAGTTTTATAAAACGTATGTACATATATGATGCATAAAAGAGGGGATACATTTGAAAATTTAGATAATAAATATGACACGTTTGTTATGAAATTGTTTACAAAATGCCATATTTATTAAGATATCAGGAAATGAGGGTGCTAAAAGTTTAAATTTAAACTAAAAAGCTTAAGTAAATAAATAATTAAAATAAGTAGTAAAGGAGATTGATTTAAACTCAGTAAAAAATAAATTGATACTTGTAAATCTGATTTGCCACCGACTACAAAAGAAAAAAACATAAAGTACATTTTACAGTATTTGTCAGATATCAGTATTTGTCAGATATCAGTATTTGTCAGATATCAGTATTTGTCAGATATCAGTATTTGTCAGATATCAGTACCAAGATAGGTTTCAGTTACTGATTGTTTCTTCAGATTCCCAAATAAATGGATAGCCAGGTGTGTATGTACAATAGCTTGATAACCAAACAGAATTATCCAGGATTATCTGGTCAAGTAATCAGATTATCTAGTCAGATAGTTCTGGATTATCCAGTGTCTATACCTTTGCAAGTTGTCATACCATTGATAATTTGACAGTTAAATTCCTCATAAGGAACTTGTTTTGTCTGTACCTGTGACTGTTACAGTTTTGATGCTAATGAATAAATAGTAATAGATTCATGCACTGCAACCCTTTGTGGAACTATATCAAAGGACCATCTTACCATGGCATATACACCTTTTTATATAAAGAAAATAAGATCTGTCATTGATGAAAATTTGAACAGAAATCCAATAGCTTGTCTAGAAATAAAAGAATTTCCTTCAAGCAGTCACTTAAATTTGGAGCAAAAAATTTTGCTTGCTGTTTGAATGATTTAAAAAGGAAACTTTGAAATATGCGTCAGGGTTAATGTCAAGTCAATTTCACAGTGTCACAATGTTTTACATCAGGGTTCAGGTCAAGTATAGTTTTCACAGTGTCACGGTGTTTTACATCAGGGTTCAGGTCAAGTATAGTTTTCACAGTGTCACGGTGTTTTACATCAGGGTTCAGGTCAAGTATAGTTTTCACAGTATCACAATGTTTTGCATCAGGGTTAAAGTCAAGTATAGTTTTCACAGTGTCACAGTGTTGTACATCAGGGTTCAGGTCAAGTACAGTTTTCACAGTGTCACTGTTTTACATCAGGGTTCAGGTCAAGTAGTTTTCACAGTGTCACAATGTTTTACATTGGGGTTAAAGTTAAGTTTCGTTCACAGTGTCACAATGTTTTACATCAGGGTTAAATTCAAGTAGTGTTTTTACAGTGTCACAATGTTTACATCAGGGTTCAATTCAAGTATAGTTCACAGTGTCACAATGTATTGATTTGCACGAAAGTTAAGAAAAAAATATACTCTGCGCAAGTTTGAATTCCCAAGATTCTCCTTGATATGTCAATGAGGATAAGATTTCAGAAAAATGTAGGAAGTACAGTATTTTGTATCAGTAGCTCATGATAAGGGGTTACAGATATGGATATTACAATATGTTCTTTGTATATAATGAATGGGCAATTGTCTGATTTAGGAGTTAACTGAATTAATATTTGCTTTTTTAAATAAGAGTCCATTGATGGGAAAATTGGTATAACTAGATGTTACTGTGCAAGATCATCATTGAAATCTACAAATTTGGTTTATTTCCTATATACCACATATACTCATGTTTAAGTTGGGTCCAACTGCAAACAACATAGATCCTGATGGGCCATAATGTGCTGGTAGATCAGGTCTATGTTGTTTGTTTAACTAACTACTACTAACAAACTGTATAGACCCAGATCTGCCAGAGCATTAGGCAATGGCAGATCTGAATCTGTGCAGTTTGTAGTTGGATTCAGCATATACACATGTATATACGGTATATTTTTGGTAATAATTAACAATAAATAACTGATAATAGGCCAATTAATAATTCACAATAATAAACACTGTATTGGTTTATCTCATAAATATAATTTTAAATAAATAATCAAGATATCAAAATTCTTTTTAATGCAAATTAAATAAAATACTTCTCTCCATGAAGTGTAAATTTTACAACACATTATGCATTCCTTTGTACCCTTATTTCATTGCACACATGGAATGCATATGTATAATGTATAATAGCTGACTTTCTAATGACATTTCATTATTCAAATAGATATCTTAATTGTTGAAACAGGTTGCTGGCATGGAAACACATATTTTATTGAATAAGTCACTGCACTGAATTACCTCTTCTTGATTCAGTTATTAATGCATAGGTAGTAGAAAGAAATATCATTGCACAAACACGTTGACCTGCTGTCTAATAAAAGAAAGTGTCAGTGCAATATATAATATGGTCTACACATGGTAAATAAACGTGTTCCTCAGATGTTTTTATTTGACTGTAAAGACGGCGAATATGTAATATGTACTTGTTCAGCACCGTGGCACTGGGATGTGTTTAATACCAACACAATGAGTTATATTTAACAATAAGCCTGTCTCCTCCAGTAGTTTGAACTTCTCACCACAAGAAAGTCATTTCTGAACCCATGGAGATTATAACATTTTGTGAGTCAGAGTTAACTGAAAGGAATAATTTATTTGTAAAAGATGATTTCCAGGGTTAGTCATGTGTTACCATACTGAGGATTGGCAGTGTTGTGGAGCATCCATGTTAAAAAAATAATGTTGTGATAACAATCACAGTGTGACTTTCTCAGACTTTGTGTGAATCCTATAGCACAGTGAAATCTCAGTATTGATGGATTACCTGATTTAAGCCAGGATAAGGATAGTACATAACCAGGGAAAGTAATCATCACAGAAAATGTTACCTAAACATGCAAGAATGGGACACTATCTCCCATCCAGCAGGAAGATTGTTCTTCCCATCCCAGGGTAAGGTGTATTGGGGTTACTTTATATTTGTCACCTATACAGGTGTGTAATTTGAAGACTGTGTATTCATCCAACAATAAATGGTACTATGGTATGAACATTATCTGTATAAATAGCAAATACAGGAAAAACATTATTTTCTAACATTTGCTGCTTTAACTTTGCTCAAATATATAGTACATGTATGATGCCTGCATGTTATCCTCATTTCATAGCATATTGAGAAATTCATCTACAATCATTTCTCTCTCTTTTTACTGCAACCATGTAGGTTTATGCAAACCATGTTTTGTTGTTGTTCTCATGGATCAGTCTTGGAACCCAATTTTTCAGTAATGTGTGGGAAACAAATTGTTAGCTTTCAGGATCTAGAGACTACTGTATATACTCATGTATAAACCAATATCGACTACAAACTGCATAGACCCAGATCTGCCATCGCATAATGCACCAGCAGATCTGGGTCTATGCAGTTTGCAAGGACTAATCGGTAGAACAAACAACATAGACCCTATCTGCTGTCGCATTATGCGACATCAGATCAGGGTCTATGTTCTTTGCATTTGGACCCGGGTTATATGCAAGTATATATGGTATATTTCTCATTCAGTTTCTATAACACTTGGTAAATGGGTTTCTATCATCAAGATATTGGATGACTTTGATTATTCAATTTCTATAAAACTTGGTAAATGGGTTTATATCATCAAGATCTTGGATGGGTTTATATCATCAAGATCTTGGGTGACTTTGATTATGAGGTAGAGATTGTACCTATTAATCAAGCTGTATCAAAATTGGTCAGGTCAACATGATGCATGTATATAGTTTGGGACATAGTTTACTTAGGTTGTGTTCTTACAGTACTACATAAGCTGCTTAGCAAAAATGGTCAACCGTTCAGTTAGGTAAGCATGAGCAGTATCGGGCCCACATAGGCCTCTTGTACTCATGATTACTGACAAGGTCTTGAAATGAATTTAATCCTAAAAAATGAACCTGATGGTCAGGATTCCGTGATTCTAGCTTTGCATTTGTTGGGAATTGCTGTCACATAATGCGCCGGCAGATCAGGATCTGTGTTGTTTGTTGAACTGCTTATTCCTAAGAAATTGCATAGACCCAGATCTGCCAGTACATTATGCGAAGGCAGATCTGGGTCTATGCAGTTTGCAATTGGATCTGACTTTTATGTGAGTATATACGGTAAGATCCAATCTAAATTTTTTTTATGTGTAGTTGCTATATGGAATTTGATGCTTCAATCCATCTCATTGTGAGACTGTTTGTGTCATTAGTTGACCCGGAAATGGTCGACCCTATATATTACTGAATTTGAGAAATGGTTGACCCTATATATTACTGAATTTGAGAAATGGTTGACCCTATATATTACTGAATTTGAGAAATGGTTGACCCTATATATTACTGAATTTGGATATAGTTACTGGGATGACATCATAAAGGGACCAGTATTGTCATAATAATGGTGATATGATTTTTAAAATATTTTTGGTTTGAAAAATGTTTGAATAAATAAATAATGTGTGTAACTAAATATTTTTTTATTTTATTTGGTTAGAACTATAAATACTAAGAATAAAATCAGTACAACATATATGTGTTGTCATTTATCAAACTTTAGAATATTAGCAACTTTTTTATTTTTAAATAGATGCATGATTTAGACAAATACATGTATTACTATAACTACATAATATTTGTTAATTTCTTCTTAATGAAAGATTTGTTGGACATTATTCATCACATTGTTGAACTATGTTTTAATTCAACAGAACATATTATATGTATTCTATTGAGCAATCAAGTTTAGTGATTTTTTTTTCTTTCTATTTTGCAACTTTTCAGCAAAGAATTCATGTGCCGCACCATTTTCTGGTTGACTTACCATCTATACTCGCGTATAATCCAAGTCCAAATGCAAACAACATAGACCCTGATCTGCCATCCCATAATGCACCAGCAGATCAGGATCTGTGTTGTTTGTTCTACTGATTAGTCTTTACAAACTTCATAGAACCAGATCTGCTGGCAGATTATGAGATGTCAGAACTGGGTCTATGCAGTTTGCAGTTGGTATTGGATTATATACGAGTATATGTGGTAATACTTTGCATCAACATTCTCTTGTTAGGTAATACAGCCATCTGAATCTTTTGCATGTATGCACAAAATTCCTTCCTTTTTCTAAGTTGGATGTGCAGCACAGATAGTGCAGAGGTAGATAAAGGCTCCCCTCACAGATGCTCCATTTTGCTTCCTTTGATATTATTTCTTGTGGTTTTGTATAGCTGGAACAGAGGTTTAAACATCTGTCTACTCAAGGGTGCTTTGTGTATGGCATTTTCTTCTCCACTCAAGTGTCATAATAAAACTTCAGAAATGGATTGATCTTCTTTACTCTTGGACATTTTTTTTTCTCTCCACATGGACACTGTAACAGGTTATAAACATATGATGATTGATTTTGTCAGTATTAGTAATCTGACAATGACATTTTTTTTCTCTCCACATGGACACGGTAACAGGTTATAAACATATGATGATTGATTTTGTCAGTACATGTATTAGTAATCTGACATTGATAACATGATAACATCTTTTTCATTGAAGATTGACCATATCACAAACATGTCTGTGCATTATAAAAATTCTTGGAAGAACAAATTCATACATATTTGTGTATGGAAGAGGTTCTGCTATCAGATAGTGCATGATTTGTATAGAGATATGTGCCATTCTTGTGTAAAAATCTGTGTAAGGGTGAAATTTGTATGGTGGGATCAGTTCTGAAATGCATCTTGATATAAAATCTCACTCTAATGCCCACGTTTCAAGCTAAAAATTACGTAAAAGTGTGTTATGTGTTGTTGTAAGATGGTTTATCTACAAAATACCACATGATCCCCATGTTTTCAAAGAAAGAATTTGATGTTGACCATATGAGATGGACTTTGAGATAATAATAGATGGATGTATGGTACAACTTTGTTGTTGAAGTTTTAAACTTGAAACACTGTTTAACAATTAAAATGCAGTTCATTGCAGTTCATTTAAAGGATTCCGTCCAATCAGATGTCAAGAATTCTGTCCAATCAGATTTCAAGAATTCATATAGAATAGGGTGTTACTTCACAGCAACACGCAATAGGAGAATTTGTATTGGACAGGCAATTACTTCACAGTGACAAGCAATACGAGAATTTGTATTGGATAGGCAAGTACTACACAGCAACAAGCAATACAAGAATTCGTATTGGATAGGCAATTACTTCACAGTGACAAGCTATATGAGAATTTATATTGGGTAGGCAATTACTTCACAGTGACAAGCAATGCAAGAATTCATATTGAAAAGGCAATTACTTCACAATGAGAAGCAATACAAGGATTCACATTGGATAGGCAATTACTTCACAGTGACGAACAATACAAGTGATAAGTCATATACCTTCCTCTATCACTTAAAAAAGAAAGGAAACTGCTTATGCAATATGATTTCCTAAAACAAGTCAAACTAAATCTAGTTAAAAAGATAGTTAAAATAAATTAAAGTTATAATTCTTTGACTTAGACTTTTTGTTAACCCTTTAATACATGTATTATTTTACTCTTTCTTAATATTCTCCACAATATATTGCAATAAACTGTACTGTATTACAGTATATTGCAATAAACTGTGCTGTATCACAATATATTGCAATAAACTGTACTGTATCACAATATATTGCAATAAACTGTACTGTGTTACAATATATTGCAATAAACTGTACTGTATCACAATATATTGCAATAAACTGTACTGTATCACAATATATTGCAATAAATGGTACTGTATCACAGTATATGGAAATAAACTGTACTGTAGCACAATATATTGCAATAAACTGTACTGTATCGCAATATATTGCAATAAACTACTGTATTACAATATATTGCAATAAACTGTACTGTATTACAATATATATTGCAATAAACTGTACTGTATTACAATATTTTGCAATAAACTTTACTGTATCACAATATATTGCAATAAATTGTACTGTATCACAATATATTGCAATAAATTGTACTGTATCACAATATATTGCAATAAACTGTACTGTATTACAATATATTGCAATAAATTGTACTGTATCACAATATATTGCAATAAATTGTACTGTATCACAATATATTGCAATAAACTGTACTGTATTACAATATATTGCAATAAACTGAACTGTATTACAATATATTGCAATAAATTGTACTGTATCACAATATATTGCAAAAGGAAAATTACGGCAATACCCAACCTTAAACTACTGTAAATACTCGCATATAAAGTCGGGTCCAACTTTAAACAACATAGACTCTGATATGTCATTGCATAATGCGCTGGCAGATCTGGATCAATTTTGTTTCTTCCTCTAATTAGTCCTAACAAACTGCATAGACTCAGATCTACCAGCACATTATGCAATAGCAGATCTGGGTCTATGTAGTTTGCAGTTGGGTCCAACTTGTATGCAGATATGTATGGTACTCTGAATTGAAACCAGGAGTAATGCATAGTTTTTCCTCTTGGAAGGCATACTGTAAATCATAACATTTTAGCATTATAAAATTTCAGAAATTTCAGTGAATCTTCTACAATCAGCATATTTGTGAGGTAAAATATTTGTGAGTTAATTTATTTCCTGGTGCACTGTTTTTTTTAGCAAAGTCAGTACAGTGAATAAAATGTTTGCAAAACTGATTTCCTCCCAAAATTCATGACAATTTTATGCTTGTGAAAATTTTGTATCGTATATACTTGTGTATAATCCGATACCAACTGCAAACTGCATAGACCCAGATCTGATGTCGCATAATGCGTCAGCAGATCTGGGTCTATGCAGTTTGTAAGGACTAATCAGTAGAACAAACAACATAGACTCTGATCAGGGTCTATGTTGTTTGCATTTGGACCCGGCTTTTATGCGAGCATATATGGTAATTAACAGTACTCTCATTAATTTTAATTTACTTAATACATGTCAGTTAAGATGAATATCAGTTAAAAAACTTAAATAAATTTGGTCTTAATTTTCACCTGACATTTGAAGTGGTAAATTACCTTTGAAGAAATTTGTTTTCTGCCAGTCCATTTTTTATATGTACAACTGTTTATATTTAACCATAGCATCAAAATGAAATGCTGCACAGCTCTATTACTGTGTATAGTGTAATTTATTTAATACATTTATTTTAAAATGTTATTATTATTATTGGAACAAGTAGAAACAATATTTACCTGTACTAATTTTTCAATACTACAAGAGTCAACACCACTTGATATTCAGTCAAATTGGGTAATTTGATATCTGGAGTGCTGCAATGTGTTTGCTTTGATGATGTATGTGAGTGCAGACAGCCATGTTGTTTACTGTCATACAGGTTGAACTACTTTCAGATATTTTGCTAAATTCTGTAATTTCAGTTGCTTTTTTAACTTAGGTGTAAAGGTCTTTTTTTAATGTTGTTGCTTTGATATGTACACCAGTATATTTTATTCTCTTACTAAATATCCCTATTATGCAGTCTTTATTATGTAACAAACTGTTCTTCATTTAAGACTAGATATCATGCAGTCTTTATAATGTAACAATCTGTTCTTCATTTAAGACTAACTATCATGCAGTCTTTATAATGTAACAAACTGTTCTTCATTTAAGACTATTTATCATGCAGTCTTTATAATGTAACAAACTGTTCTTTATTTAAGACTAGATACTGTATCATACATACTGTAACACCAGTCTTGAGAGACCACATATAATAATATGGTATAATAATATGGTTTAAGTTGGTCTCTCAAAGATCATCTCATTGTATGTCAAAATTGATCCGTGCATCAGGGTCTATTCTAGGACATGCATCAGGGTCTATTCTAGGATGTGCATCAGGGTCTATTCTAGGACATGCATCAGGGTCTATTCTAGGACATGCATCAGGGTCTATTCTAGGATGTGCATCAGGGTCTATTCTGGGAGGTGCATCAGGGTCTATTCTAGGATGTGCATCAGAGTCTATTCTAGGACATGCATCAGGGTCTATTCTAGGAAATGCATCAGGGTCTATTCTAGGATGTGCATCAGGGTCTATTCTAGGACATGCATCAGGGTCTATTCTAGGAAATGCATCAGGGTCTATTCTAGGATGTGCATCAGGGTCTATTCTAGGACATGCATCAGGGTCTATTCTAGGATGTGCATCAGGGTCTATTCTAGGACATGCATCAGGGTCTATTCTAGGACATGCATCAGGGTCTATTCTAGGACATGCATCAGGGTCTATTCTAGGACATGCATCAGGGTCTATTCTAGGACATGCGTCAGGGTCTATTCTAGGAAATGCATCAGGGTCTATTCTGGGACATGCATCAGGGTCTATTCTAGGACGTGCATCAGGGTCTATTCTAGGACATGCATCAGGGTCTATTCTAGGACGTGCATCAGGGTCTATTCTAGGACATGCATCAGGGTCTATTCTAGGACATGCATCAGGGTCTATTCTAGGAGATGCATCAGGGTCTATTCTAGGACATGCATCAGGGTCTATTCTAGGAGATGCATCAGGGTCTATTCTAGGACATGCATCAGGGTCTATTCTAGGACATGCATCAGGGTCTATTCTAGGAGGTGCATCAGGGCCTATTCTAGGAGGTGCATCAGGGTCTATTCTAGGACATGCATCAGGGTCTATTCTAGGACATGTATCAGGGTCTATTCTGGGACATGCATCAGGGTCTATTCTAGGACATGTATCAGGGTCTATTCTGGGACATGCATCAGGGTCTATTCTAGGAGGTGCATCAGGGCCTATTCTAGGAGGTGCATCAGGGTCTATTCTAGGACATGCATCAGGGTCTATTCTAGGACATGCATCAGGGTCTATTCTAGGACATGCATCAGGGTCTATTCTAGGAGGTGCATCAGGGTCTATTCTAGGACATGGGTCTATTCTAGGACATGCATCAGGGTCTATTCTAGGACATGCAATTGCGGGATTCGTGCTTATTTCTAAATAATCATGCTGAAAAATGAAAAATCAAGCAATAAATTTTCAAGCCCTATATTTATTTCTTTGATAAATCTCTCCTGTATTCAAAAAATTACCCCCCCCCCCTTTTTTTCCAAATGGAGGGGCTAATTTTCCACCTAAATTTTCAGTTCTTGAATAGACCCTTGTGTATCAAGACTCATTTCTTAAATGGCAGCTGTACTTTCAAAGCTGTGGTCTTTTAAGTCAAGTTTAACTGTAAAGTTTCTGTCTTATCCAAAGCTGAACTGTGAAGGTCTGGAAAATCTTGATCAGTGTCTTTGTAGAACTCGAATGTTTTTCTCTTTAATTTGTGGATGTTTCCAGAATCTGTTACAATGATCTTTCTCTAGATATACTTTTATTGCTTCCCCTGCCTTCCTCCTTGTCTGCACAGCCTACATATCAGCGTGCTTAAAATGCCAACACCAGAGAGTGAAATAAAGCTTGAAAGAAGCGTGGAATATCATCAGTGTAGAAAAGGATACAGAATAATACAATTTATAATGGGGGTATATAATCACAATTTTAAGTTGTATTTATCTTCTGTTGTTGTTTATTTGTATACTAATGATATTGCAGGTTTCCTTCAGCAGCATCACACCCTCCGGCATTGACATTTTAAGAGAGCTGGTACACAGGGTGTGGTATATAAATACTAATAAAAAAAATAATTATCAAGATGAGTGTATACAGCAAATATTTAAATATTGATAAATATATCAAGATCATATCTATGTTTTTGACATATCATATGGAGAAGAGGAGCAAATGGTGTTACTGTTATGACTGCATACACCTGTTGAATGGTTTACAGTCAATACCTTTAAAGGTTGCACTGGGTTTTCCCCACTTCAAAGAATAGGACTCATTATGTTGCTTTAGCGTAGGTGAGACATAGGTATTAGTCATTACTGTGGCAGCAGCGGAAGTGTTAACTATGGTGACAAGGTTTGGGCTAAATTAAGTATGGTCACAAGTCCCCAAAACCATATGTGGGATAGCTATCTTACTTGGACTGTAGAGTCATGCAGCAAGCACTCATCCATGCACCATTGCCCTGACACACAGTCAAGATCCAGTTTATTTGAACTGTAGAGTCATGCAGCAAGCGCTCATCCATGCACCATTGCCCTGACACACAGTCAAGATCCAGTTTATTTGAAAATCTTGGTAATGTTTGTGGCTAAAGTTTTCCTGTATGGTCATAGGTCTTGAACCATGAGATGGAAAGCTACCATAGTGGCTAAAGTTTTCCTGTATGGTCATAGGTCTTGAACCATGAGATGGAAAGCTACCATAGTGCCTTAAGTTTTCCTGTATGGTCATAGGTCTTGAACCATGAGATGGAAAGCTACCATAGTGGCTAAAGTTTTCCTGTATGGTCATAGGTCTTGAACCATGAGATGGAAAGCTACCACAGTGGCTAAAGTTTTCCTGTATGGTCATAGGTCTTGAACCATGAGATGGAAAGCTACCATATATACTTGTTTAAAAGTCGAGTCCAGCTGCAAACAACATAGACCCTGATCTGCAATTGCATAACACATTAGCAGATCAGGGTTTATGTTGTTTGTTCTACTGATTAGTCTTAACAGACTGTATGGACCCAGATATGCTAGTGCATTATGCAACAGTGGTCTGGGCATATGCAGTTTGCAGTTGGATTCAACTAAAAAGCCAGTATATATGGTGCCATATAGGGACTTTAGGATTAGCTCTGCCCCTTGATGATTCCATGCACACATACCATCTTGTACCCTCAGGCAAGATCAAAATCATTCAAGAATCATAAGTTTTTGGTGAAAGTTTTTTTTCTGAAAATTTTAAGTTTTGTTCAGTTAGGAAGGATTTTACTCCTGTTAGTATCATTTTACTCTTGTAAGTATAATTTTACTTTTGATAGTATCATTTTACTCCTGTTAGTATAATTTTACTTGTTTTTATCATTTTACTCCTGTTAGTATAATTTTATTCTTGTTAGTATCATTTTACTCTTGTTAGTATCATTTTACTCTTGTTGTATAATTTTACTCTTGTTAGTATCATTTTACTCTTGTTAGTATCATTTTACTCCTGTTAGTATAATTTTGCTCCTGTTAGTATCATTTTACTCTTGTATCATTTTACTCCTGTTAGTATTATTTTACTCTTGTGTCGTTTTACTCTTGTGGTATCATTTTACTCTTGTTAGTATCATTTTACTCTTGTTTGTATCATTTTACTCCTGTTATAATTATTTTACTATTGTATCATTTTACTCCTGTTAGTATCTACTCTAGGATTAACCTTGTTCTTTGCATTTAGATGATATAAAGAGTTTTAGTGATGAATTTGTACAATTTAAATTTATAATTTGGCAGGACAATTGTTGAGAAGGACATGCCCATGGGAAGCAGTGTCGAAACATTGAGTAACCACAGCACCATCAGTCATGTCAGCTCCAACTGGAGCTCTCCACGATCCAACATGAGCGTCCACAGATCAAAGGACAGTGTCCCGTACCATGGCACAGAAGCATGGTGGTACGTTCGGGATTATGTTCACAATGACAGGGCTGGTCACCAGAATGTTAGTCTTGCCGAACACAATGATGATGACATATGGGATCTATCCGACTCCCTTGTTGATCTTTTTCAGGAGTCAAACAAAGTTGCTGGGCAGTTTTCTGAAGAGAATCTTGCATTGCTCCAGAGGCTTGGAAATAAAAATGACATGAAAGCATGGCTAGAGGAAGACACAAGCAATGGATTTGTGAGAGTTTTTAATTACGATTCAGATGTTAACTCAAGAATGTTTCCATGTACCCTGAGCACCACAGCTCAAAAATTGTGCTTACATTGTGGAATGCCACCAAATTCATTACATGTACAATTCAATGGTGATATAATCAGGAGGCTGGAACCTTTTGATTGCCCACTGGCTATCCAAAATGATTATCTACAGAATATCGGCTATTCAGACTCTAGGCGTATTCAGGAAATAGGTGCCCAAGAAGACCTTCCCTACCTGGTTAAATTCTATGCAGGTTGGTATAATTTTGTAGCTGTTACAAAAAATGATAACTCCTGCAGAGGTGCGGGTTTCTCTTTAGTATATTTGTATATGCCCACCATAAATCGGGGCCAATTATGTTATGATGTCTGTCCATCGATCTCTCTGTCTGTTACCAATTTTGTTTCTGCAAAATGACTAGAGTTGTCCACCATCTACAGCTACCAAACTTCGTGGATGATTTGTATTTTGGGTAAAGAAGAATCCTTTTAAGTTTGGAATCAAAAGGTCAAAGGTCATGGTCAATGTAACTGTAAGAAGAAATATGGTTTTTGCACAAAAGCTCCAGTTCTTTACCAGTTACAGTTACCAAACTTTGTAGATGGCTTGCACTAGAGGTAAGAAATAACCCTACTGATTTGGTGGTTAAAAGGTCAAAGGTTAAGGTCACTGATTGAAAGAAGAAAAATGGTTTGCAGTTGGGGTAAGAAAGTAGACTATCAGTGTTGGGGTGAAAAGGTAAAATGTAGAGGTTAATGTGACTGGAAGGATGAAAATGATTTCTGCAGAACAACATTAGTTCTGCATGATCTTACATCCAATATGGCTGCCACAGTGGCTGATTTGAAATCTTATTGCTCAAGAATACTAGGGATGGTTTCAAGACTCGGAACCTTATCTGCTCTGAAATTGTTTTCGGACAGGAGAGCATCAGTCCCATCAAGGGGCTCTTGTTTCATGTTAAGCAAATAGTAATCTATTTTTTTACTTTTCTGTAAGAAAAGAAAATGGGATCCACACCTGCCTCCACATAAGCAGGTTTACTAGTTATCTGAGTGTGCTAAAATGAGGAAGCAGTGTAGCTGGAAATTATCCTGACGTAGGTGTCTTTCAGCCAAAGTTACCTGCTGTATTACTTCTACATTTGTTCCTGACATGGGTGTCTTTCAGCCTAAGTTACCTGCTGTATCAGGGCTCAAAATTAGCTATAGTCCATTACCCTGAGGCTAGTAAATTTCCTGTTGGGCTAGTAATTTCATAATTTCAATAATCCAATGGCTAGTAAAGTTTTGGTTGTCAACAGTCAGCATTTGTGGGACGAACTAGTGAAGATTCTGCAGGACTAGTAAATTTCTCAATTTGCTAGTCCTTTTGGATACAAAAAAATTAGGCCTGCTGTATTACTTCTACATTTGTCTTTTAGATCAGTGTATGCTAGATGAGCAATATCAGATCGAATTGGGCCTCTTGTCAAAGGAGCACACAGTCATTTAGTTGTAAAATATCCTACACATTCTGATTAAGAACCCAAATTAACACAAATTGGCTGTATTTGTCTATCCATGCATGTACATACATCTACACATGATTCTACATGTAGTAGAACCAGAACAGATTGACAACCACTTAAATTATATTTATATTATTTCATATGCATGTTGATATACCAATATCTTAGCTTACCAGGGCAACAAAAAAAAATCAATTCATCCAATTACCCTGATGAGTACTTGGGGATGAGTGGATTTTTCCTGAACAAACAACACAAATTCTAGTCAAAGAACAATTTCATGTCTTGGAGGACAAATAGCAATTTGAAAATATTTCAAGGCCTGCTTTCTTATCTATTTTTCTATTTTTTCTCCGAAATAAACAAAATATATTAATGGCCCCTTTTCTTTCTATTGTCAGTTTGATATCCAATGCAGTTTTTATCTCACCTGGCCATAAGGCCAAGTGAGCGTATGGAATGGCCCTGCATCCATCAATAATTGCTGTTTTCAACTTCTCAAAACCACAGGACAAATTTCTATCAAACTTATCAGAGAGAATCCTAGGCCTTTCAAGTTTATACAAATATTGCCATCAAATATGGTTGCCATTACTAAAAATAGAAAAGCCTCTCAATGATTTTGTCCCAAAAAGCACAAAACAGAATTTGATAATAAATAGAAAGCATCCTAACATGAAGACCTGTCAGACTTTTATAAATAATGCCAATCCACCTTCAATTATGGCTGCTATTACTAAAAACAGAAAAACTTAAAATTACTTCTTAAAAACTGCTGGACACAATTTGGCCAAAATAAACAGAAAACATCCTGGCAAAAAGAATGATGGCTAATCTGCCATCAGATATGGCCACCATTGCTAAAAACAGAAGAAAACTTTAAACTACTTCTCAGAAACTGATTGCAGAATTTTACCCAATTTAACAGAAAGCATCCTGGCATGATATCCTTTTAAGTTTATAAAAATGATGCCAATCCATACTCAAATATGGCCACCATTGCTAATACCAGTAAAACCTTTAAACAACTTATTTTCAAACACCACTGAACAGAATTATTCTTGCATAAAGGCCTTTCAGATTTGTACAAATGATGCTAATCCACCATCAATCATGACCACCATTACTTAAAAATATGAAAGCTTTTAAATAAATTCTCTTTGACTGCTGAACAGAATTTGACAGAAAGCATCCTGGCATGAGCGCCATACAGTTTTATAGAAATGATGCAAATCAGCTGTCTATTATGGCCACTTTTGCTAAAAATAGAATAAAACTTGAAAAGAATGTGACCTAAATTGATAAAGCACATCCTTGCAAGAAGGTTTTTCAATTGTGCACAAATGAAAAATGGTAAACAGAAGTTAACAAAATTTTACATAAAGCAATCTGGCATAATGTCTTTTAGATTTGCACTAATGATGCTGATCCACCATTCAGTATGATTACCGTTACTAAAAAATATAAAAACCATTAAATGCCAGAAAGCATCCTACTGGCCCAAATTTCTTGGCCAACTGCCCTTGCATTTGGCTTTGAGGTAGATGTCAGCTGTGTGAGTGATCTAAGACCTACTTGAGTCTCTTGTTTATGATCAGCAGAACTTTATTACAAAATTATTGGTTACATTGTATTTTGCTACTTTTTGGTATACATACACACTTTTCATTGCTTTACATTTGATACTATTTAGTACATGAGGTGTCTTCTTACTTTAGGTTTACCTTTGAGGATTGTCTTTTGAATAATTTTAATTTCATTTTTACAGAGTTATGACCCTTTGCAGCTCCCTTTTTTTCTTTCTTTGTTGTTGTTGTTGCTAATTTGTCTAATAATTTTGGGCCCCTTCAGTATGATTTTTCTTCAAAGCCCTGTCTGTCCCAAGACATCTAATGACTGGTATGTTATTCAGTTGAACTCTCCTCCAATTGCAGAATAAAAAAAGTTGTTATGGCATGTACAAAATCTCTGGGTGATGTAGATACAGCCACACTCTATTTCAACATAATGTAGTTGTTTATGATTTTGACACAAAACAGTGCTAGTGGGATTTAAATTTGATGGATGGATTGAGCTTGAATCCAGAAACAGCTCAAACCATTTTTAAAAGATGATTAATCACTTGTAAATATATATTCCCTTCTAATACATATAATAAGAACATTTAGACTTTAGTAATGATTAGAAATTTACCTTGCATCATTTCACATATTACTTTTTTAGTGTTCATGCATGACATTTCTGATCGTCCGGTGTATCATAGCCATGGCAACCAGCCAACTGGGGCTGATACAGATTTTTAGGTAAATCATGTATCAAGAGATTCTTCATTCATTTCTGAAGTGGGGCTTGGAGCCCTTGGAATTGGGAAAATATTTGCATAAATGAGCTAAATTGGGGACTTTATCATTAAAAGAGAAACACAGACTGAATGTGTAGTAGTAAATGCAGCACAGCATAGTTTAATGCCTTAAAGCAGTCGATAAGCATTGTCATATAGCTTGTTGAATTGTCATAATGAGATTACTGAGTAATATCGTACAATCAATCACAATCCGTGTGTTCCAACATGGCAAAATTGTATAATTTCCTATAAATTAATTGTGATAAATACTGATTTTTCATTTTTATTAGTTTTTTCTCATGTTTTGCTTAGAAGTACAAGAACGGAACAAAGATTTTGTTATTTTACTTGACTCGCAAATCCACCCAAATGGGAAGTTTGAGGTTGAAATTGGAAAAAATATACACATTTTTGGGATTAAGAATGGGGTCAGAATCATGCAAAATTTCCAATTTGAGTAATGTACACTGAAAATTGTAATGTAGTTTTTCAGTTTCGACCTTACCATCAGTTTTTTAACGAGTTATTACAGTTGTGAAAAATCAATTCAAATTCCGAGAGAGGAATTATTTAAAATATTCATTGGATTATAAAAGTGCTCATCGACTTTTGGATTTTGGATTTTTAACTGATGATTTTGGGATTTATATGAACTTATTCACAGATATTCTGGAGCACTTCATTTTGGCACATCAGCACATTAAAGACTACTGGCATGTTAGGATAGTAATTACTATTGGCACATCAACACATTCAAGGATACAGTAATTCATTTGGAACATTCTGTATTTATGACTTGTGATTAGGACACTTAGGATTATTGGATTTTTTGGATTTTAATTCATGTTATTGTAAGTGCTTTTTTTGAATTTTCACTTTAATTGTCTAGAAATAAATTGCTTGTTGATTTTTACTTGATTTGTTGGTTTCACTTTCTTTCTGTTACATTTTTCTTAGACCCATAGAGTTGTAACAGAAATAACAGATTTAGTGGACTAAATTAGCTAGTTAACAATTGCTTATTTCGTAGGATAGTTTCATTATTTGAGGAATATAAAAAAATCCAATGCTCTGGACATTCTTCTTTTATCAACTTTATGCTTCTATTTGGATTTTCCTTCAGCACAGGTTATTGCTTTATCTCTTCATTCTTCATTTATCATGCACATACTGTTGATTGAATATGAACATTTTTGTGAGTGAATCGCTTTGTGCAGGCTAATAATTCTCTATGCATGTACTGTATCAGGGGTATTAGAACATGTTTTAAAGTGGGGCAGCTTGTTTGGAAGCAAGGGTACTTTGTTAAATGTACTTTGCCATTAACAGCTAAATTTATCAGTTGTGAAAAATCTGGTGTGGGTAGTTGGCTGCCCGGTTGTCTCAGTTCTGACTTGATGTTTTCACATTTCTCAAATATAGTATGCTGTCTATACTCACTTATAAATCTTGTCCAACTGCAAATAACATAAACTATGATCTGCCATTGCATAATGCGCTGGCAGATATGTGTCCCAGTTGTTTGTTTTACTGATTAGTCCTGAAGGACTGTATAGACCCAGATCTGCCGGTGCATTATGCAACAGCACATCTGTGTCTGTGTAGTTTACAGTTGGACCCAACTTATAAGCGAGTGTATACAGTCCAATTTTTTCTTGTTCATAAACAGTTTGAGGCAGATTTTTATATTGCACATTTGAATGATTTCTACTCCAGTAGAGAAAAGTCAGTGTGCTAGATCATAGACTGTGGTTGGTCATGGTTTGTGGGGTTTAACGCTATTTTTCAGCACATGATACATGATGGCCATTATATTTGGGGGAGAAAGAACCATCGACCCACGGGAAGCTACTGGCAAGCTTTCTCACCTACCGACATTGGTCAAGCCAAAACTCGAAAACTCACGCGGACAGAGGTGAGATGTGTGAGTGATCTGTGAAGGTGATCACCTTAGACCACTCGGCCACCCGGGGCCCTAGATCATAGACTTTATTTTAGTGCGAATTTTTACATGGAAAATATGAAAATTTTACCACCCTTTTTTAATTTTGTTCTTGAAAGTTTATACACTGAGGTTTCATGCTAGGTAACAAATCATACAATAGTGGATAAGATAAGCAAGACATCTTGCATAGTACAAAAGAGAATCAATCGGATATCTGACAAAATTAGAATACAATAGAGAATCATTCAAACAAACCTCATTGGTGGTAACAAACTATGGTACATGTCTGCCTCAGAGATAACTGCAATACAAGTTTTCAATACCTATTCTTTTAACTTTCCTGGGACCTTTGTTAAATTACTCACAAATCTTAATTCTTGTTAAAACAAAATGAGACTGATAAGTGATATTGAAATTCATGGTAAATAGCTATAAGGTTGTCTGAGAAAATACGATTCCTATTTGAATTTGCAAAAAAATTACAGCTTTGGCGCCAACATGTTCAGTTTCTTAAGTGCCAGTGTCCAAGTTCAGGAATATGACATTCAACAATCTTTCAAACGTATAATGCGAATAAAAAAATGTCTACTTTTTTATATTTTGCACTAACTGACTCATGCAGAAGTTATTTAGATAATTTATTTTCTTTATTGGGAGATAAATGGGTCCAAACCATGACAGAGTTATTTGTGTAGGCTCAAGAACAATTTTTTTTTTTTTTTACCCAGGACTACCTTGACAAAGTGTAAGGTCAAATTTTAAAATTTGTCCCATTTGTCAAGATGGTATCAGAGACCGGGTGAACATACTGAATGTGTAATTACTCAGGAATGTGGTCAGTATCAACCAGTGTGTGTATTTACCTCTAAAGGTGTGTACCACACCTACTCCAATTAAAAGTTAACCACATCAATCAATCTCACTTAGCTCCTACACCTCTCATTACCAGAGACCATTAATATAGCTAACATCTGTTGTCTGGCACGAGTGATTGTATATTCTAACATAAACCCATTTTGTCTCCCTATACAACACATGGAGAAACGGATATTTATCTTGCTCAGTAAATATTTTTTTTTTTTTTTTTTTTTTTTTTTGGGGGGGGTGCGTGTCACTAACTGTAACTCTCATTGTGATGTAACAGCGTTTACTTTTATGACATCATCACAAAGGTGAGCAGCCAATACAGGGCCGGATTATCCATTGGGCAAGGTGGGCAACGTGCCCAGGATGCCCGAGGCTCAAGGGGCCCCGGACCCGGGCTTAAGGGGCCTCCGTATATTATCGTATGCTTTTCACAGGCAGTGTTTTTAACAGTACTGTTGGCTGTGCCCAGGGCCCCCAAAGGCCTTTATCCGGCCCTGAGCCAATAGTTGACCTATGTAGTAATTAAGAATAATTGACTTGAATAGATGCATCAATTTCTAAAGATAAAGGCCCATTTTCAGTTTTGCAGTTTCTTGCATTATCCCCTGGCACTGTCATGCTCTGGGATTATTTAAAATGTCAACATTGAAAACAGTTATTTATCTATAAAAATAGATAGCTCTTTTAAAGTCATTATTTCTAAATTATTACATACCACAGGTTACTTTGTGGAACCACATATTGAAAAGATCCCACAAAAACATTTTTTTTTATTTTTTTTAACGAGGATATAGCTCAGTTAGAATATAAATGTATCAGGTCTCCCTTGAGACCCTCAGCTATTTTATAACAATGTTCATGCATCTTACTTACAAAACCTATGTAGGACAATGGAAAATAATACTTTTTAAAAATGTAACAATAAAGTATAACGGTATATACTCGCTTATGAGTTGAGTCCAACTACAAACTGCACCGACCCAGATCTGCTATTGCATAATGCGCCAGCAGATCTAGGTCTATGCAGTTTGTTAGGAGTAATCTGTACAACAAACAACATAGACCCTGATCTACCTGCCCCTTATGCGATGACAGATCTGGATCTATGCAGTTTGTAGTTGAACTCGACTTGAAAGTGCGTATCTATCACAGTATGTCCTTACATTACTCGGAACATATCTTTTAAAAAAAACTGAGATTAGCATGCACAAAGACAAAACAGTTTAAAAAGAAACGGGAATTTTACAAAATTATAATGACATGTAGAAATCAGTGCAAATCAAGCTTTAAATATTTGCGATATATTTATTTAAAGCTTTCAACAGTAGTGGCTGATCTAACTTATATTAGCAAAGAATTATATTTTGCTCCAGAATATTTAAAACTACAATGACATTGTTTAGTATTTGCTTTGGTAAATTTCAAGTGCTAGGTTGACAGTTAACATAGGGACCATGATTTTCATCAGATAGTTCTCACATGTATTCTGTCATATTCCAATTTATACATTTGTAGACATATACTGCCTTTTGAAAGTTTATTTTTTCGATAATTTGAAGCAATTTCAGTTCGTGAAAAAGAATACTAGATGGTGTGTCAAAAGAAACATCCACAATTAAGCAAGTTACTCACTTTTGAATCTTGTTTATTCTTTCTAACTCTTGGAGCAGTTTCCACATGTTGTCAAACAATGATCAATAGCACAGGCACTTGATTCTATCAGTCGAAAGGGGAAAACTAATGATAACACCCTGCCCTACTCCCAATAAATTGGCAGTAGGGGAGGGTGTTATCATTAATTTAAACTTTTAGACTGATAGAATCAAGTGCCTATGATAAATTAGCTAGCACAATGTGGACACTGTTAAGTACAATATTTTTGTTTGTATTTAAAGGCATTTCTTAATTTTACTTATTTAAGTTATTTTACTTGTTTGAGATCTACACACATACTTAAATGTTTGTTCCATTTAAATCACTTTCAGCTATTACTCCTAGAATTTTTTCATCCATAACGTTCAACTCATTTATTGCCAAATTTCAAAGTTTCTCCGAAGTGGAATGAAAGATAAATATTTGTCATTTTTATTTAATTACAAAATATTGTTAAGTTCCAATTACATTTGGGCAAAGAGTGAAACTACTGTGTAAATTAAGACAGTGGCGTAACTTCAAATTATATCTAATTACTGTGGCATAATAGTATTCATCATTATTCCTTGTATAATGTAGAACATAATGCATATAACCTTTCCAGCAGATTTGGAAAGATGTGCTTTTGCAGGCAATGACAAACTTGTGTCCTTCCATACACTGGTTTGTCGCTTACTGTCGGGTTCAAAGACATGTATCCAAGTTTTGTCACATGCAATGATCTTATGTAAGAAATGATAGCCTTCCACTTTGTACCTGTATAATGATTCTCTGCAGATCTTCACCCCTAAACCCATTTGTTTTTTTTATAAAGCAATATGTGAACCGAACGGGCACAAACCCCATGTATTCCTCGGCCAGAATTTTCTCTGCACTTCTGTATGAAACATCAGAATTGTCTGCTACCTCTCGGACAGTAACACGTCTGACATCCTTCTCATACTCTTCCACAGAACCAACTATTTCTTATATAAGAACTGTCCTTGGCCTACCATGTCTTATATCATCTTGAAAAGTCTCCCCACCATCACTAAAACATTTTATCCATCTACTGATTCCAGACCTAGCAAGCACTTTATGCCTGTAAACAGCATCCAAGTCAGCTTTTGTCTTTGTAAAAGATTTTCTTAATTTGCATAAAATTTTATAATCACTCTCTGTTAAAAAAAATGGACTCATCTGCCATTTTCCCCCTGCATCTACATATGACATGGAAGACAAAAAATGATGTCACTAAGCCTGTGATGTGTCAACGTAAAAATGACATCACGTCCTAAATTGGGATGTTTTCAATTATAGACGGGCAAATTTGTATAACCTTGGTTTGCTTTATTTAGAAGATATTGCATTTGTTCTTAAACTTGTCGATTAACCCTCGTACAACATAACACAGACTGAGCAATGTGCATTTAAATATAGAACGTAATTCCTGCTCAGTGCACTTAAACGTACAATGTAATACCAGCACTGTGCACTTAAATATACAGCTTAATACCAGCACTGTGCGCTTAAATATACAGCTTAATACCAGCACTGTGCACTTAAATATACAGCGTAATACCAGCACTGTGCACTTAAATATACAGCGTAATACCAGCACTGTGCACTTAAATATACAGCGTAATACCAGCACTGTGCACTTAAATATACAGCGTAATACCAGCACTGTGCGCTTATACATGCAGTGTAATACAAGCACTGCGCACCTATACATGCAACATAATATGATCACTGTGCACCACTTATAGATCCAACATAACGTGAGCACTGTGCATTTATTCGTGAAATGAAATACCAACACTGTGCACTTGTACATACAACGTAATACCAGCACTGTTCACCTACCTATACATGGAACATAATATGAGCACTGTGCATTTATACATACAATGTAATACCAACACTGTGTAATTGTACATACCACATAATACCAGCACTGTTCACCTATACATGCAACATAATATGAGCACTGTGCATTTATACATACAACGTAATACCAACACTGTGTACTTGTACATACAACGTAATACCAACACTGTGTACTTGTACATACAACGTAATACCAACACTGTGTACTTGTACATACAACGTAATTTCCGCATCATTGAAGTACAAATACCAGACCGCAAAGATTTCATGGAGCCACGTGAGAGTCTGGTTAAATGAGCGTAGCAAGTGACCAGTCTAATACATGACCTGTACAATCAACTTCAGCTATTACAGTACGGATCCATACAAATGCAACATTTTGGCTTGAGAAATTACTTCATTTTTAACTTTCTTGTTTTGAAGTTAACAGTAGATATGAGTGGTCTTTTCATTGAAAAGATCACTTACCATCGTAAAATAAAAATAAATAAAAAAATTCAGAACCAAGGGGAGCGATTAAAATTTATTTACATTTTATTTATGTTATATATACAATTTTTAAAGAGCCTATATGTTTGGCAGTAAGTTAATCTTCCATGTAGGTCTCAGCATATATACATTATTTTAATTTAGGTAGGTCTCGGCATATATACATTATTTTAATTTAGGTAGGTCTCGGCATATATACATTATTTTAATTTAGGTAGGTCTCGGCATATATACATTATTTTAATTTAGGTAGGTCTCGGCATATATACATTATTTTAATTTAGGTAGGTCTCGGCATATATACATTATTTTAATTTAGGTAGGTCTCGGCATATATACATTATTTTAATTTAGGTAGGTCTCGGCATATATACATTATTTTAATTTTTTATATATCTTAATCTAAAATAGAGAGTGTAAAAATCATGATAAATCTCACATCTCAAGCGGTTGACCACTAACCTAGATTATCACAGGTAGGTTTCTAGCCTAAGGGCAAGTTTGTTCCTGCTCCTTTTAATGTCCATTGCTACGTACTGATGAGCTGACCACATGGATATTCATTTTGATGTCAAGTGCTATGTACTGATGAACATACCACATGGATATTTATTTTTATGTTCAAAAGGAACAATTGTAATGCTGCAGCCCCACTAATCCTCGCATTGTGTGCTAACTCTTAAAGCTGCAACGTTTACCAAATATTTTAAACATGTACACCGTATACAATAACTAAAGCAATGCAGTTTAATAGAACCGTTTCGAAACTCAACCTTTCCCCTGATCTTCAGTTTAGGCTTACAGATGATATCAATTTATATGTAAGCCAATAACAATTATTTCATTTACTATATGTCTCTAATGCCGCCTATTATGACATGCCTTTATTGAAAATATCTGAAAAGTACAAAACATCCCAATGATTGTTGTGATATTGTTTCATACTGCTACATCTATGTACATGATGAGAAAAAAATAATGCTCCCTGACGTACTGCCAGGACATGCGCATAGTATGCTTTTGTAGGATTTGCAATGACTAAGAAACTGCAGTGACTTATCAACTTGAAATGGTGTTTCTTTAAAATAAAATGTTTCTTATCAAAGATTCTATTAATGAACATGTTTTTCAAAAGAAAAATAAGGTAGTTTGCAAAATTGTCAGCATAACCAGTATGTCATCATAATGTGTAATTTTTCGGTACAACCAAATCTCATCGACTTCGATGCGACATATAGTGTGAAAATCATCCATACTTTAAGAAAAGAATTAACAGAAAAATCCTACTAAACAGTCATTGTAAGCAGAGATGCTGAAATATATCATTTAATTGGAATGGGTAGAATCACATCCACATGCATGTTTGTAAATGTTTACAGACCGTAAACTAAAATAAGCCGTTTACAAGTGTAAACATTGGAACCTTACTAACTCTAAAGGTGAAACAGTAGGACCTGCAAAAGCAAGACCAACATAAGGAGTACCTAAAAATAGGTATTAAACTTCCTTATCAACAATTATTTTAATGAGCAAACAGCATTCGCTTTATGTAAAAACATGAGTGGCACGAGAAAGGCGAGGCAATGTGATAATATGATGCTGAAAACGATATAATAGAGACAACAGGATTCGAATTACCACTTATTGGGTGACAGACGGACTGTTATGCACTACACTATGGTCATTATGCACTACACTATGGTCATTATGCACTACACTATGGTCATTATGCACTACACTATGGTCATTATGCACTACACTATGGTCATTATGCACTACACTATGGTCATTATGCACTACACTATGGTCATTGGATGAATCCAAAGGTCAAAGTTTTTCCAGTCATTGCAGAATACAACCCTTCACACTACTTTTGTGTTTGTAAAGTTAAATGAAGTTTTGTTACACACCCTATGTGTAATTGATATTGTGGCAATTAGGCAAGAAAGCATGGAATCATGCTAGAGCACAGAAGGGCGAACAGATTACAGTAATGGCAATGCTATATAACACTCCCCTTGCTTCTGACTTGTATAGAAAGCTGGAGACAAGGTTGGAACTGCCATCTCGAGTACACTCACTAGATAGAGCCTCCACTTTTATGGCAGAAATTAAAGCCATACTAAAATCTTTGAACGACATTTGAAACCTTTCGAAAAACTTATTGTATCGTCTTTTCGCATTCCCTTTACACACTCGTAGCCTTGCAAAACCCGTTAAACTTTCCTAAATCGTACAGGAACATGAGTTGCTCATATCTGCTGGGGAGGGTTAACTTTCTATTTACATGTACATTATTTGTAAAAAAATTTTAAAGCTTTTGTGATCAGCTGTGGTGTTTGAACCCTGTATATATACTGCTATACCTGGAATCTTAAAACTTGGTGAGGGGTGCATCTTGATGAGTACTACACCTTGATCACAAAAGTAGGTCACTCTGACCCATATTTCAATATTCACTGACTTGGGTTAAATTTTGTGTTTTAAGTTTATTTCTCAAGCTTTGTTCATGCTAGAATCATCAAACTAGATGATCGTATGCATCTCTATTAATACCATACCCTTACAATAAAAGAAGGTGACTGTGACCTGTATTTTACATCTTGCTGGCTTAGGTTACGTTTTTGCATTTAGCTCATAACCAAATAGTTTTTGCATCCCGTAAAGAAACTGTTACACCTGGAATCGTGAAACTATATAGCAGTCTAAAAGTTTAATTTATTTTTTTGCAAGTTGTTGAATGTGTCCATTAAGGACAGAATACAGGTATTGTACCAGGCAAATCTTATAAAGCTGGTCTGTGCGTATCTGTAATAGTACAGATATTTACTTTGCTCTGAATGTTGCCCATGAAATGTACTTAACATATAAATATACAAATATAAAACCAGAATGTGATCAGCAATTATATACCCCATTTCTACAAAGCTTTTAGTAGTCTCCAGCAGCCACTGTAAACACTAATTCTATATATCTAATCATAGCAGTCTCCAGCAGCCACTGTAAACACTAATTCTATATATCTAATCATAGCAGTCTCCAGCAGCCAATGTGAACACTAATTCTATATATCTAATCATAGTAGTCTCCAGCAGCCACTGTAAACACTAATTATATACATCTAATCATAGTAGTCTCCAGCAGCCACTGTAAACACTAATTCTGTATATCTAATCGTAGTAGTCTCCAGCAGCCAATGTGAACACTAATTTTATATATCTAATCTTAGTAGTCTCCAGCAGCCACTGTAAACACTGGTTCTGTATATCTAATTATAGCAGTCTCCAGCAGCCACTGTAAACACTAATTCTATATATCTAATCATAGCAGTCACCAGCAGCCGCTGTAAACACTGGTTCTGTATATCTATCTAATCATAATAGTCTCCAGCAGCCACTGTAAACACTGGTTCTGTATATCTAATTATAGCAGTCTCCAGCAGCCACTGTAAACGCTAATTCTATATATCTAATCATAGCAGTCTCCAGCAGCCACTGTAAACACTGGTTCTGTATATCTAATCATAATAGTCTCCAGCAGCCACTGTAAACACGGTTAGACATAGACATAGAAAAATGTATTCAAAGTTGGAATTGCATTACATAAAAAGAAACATTAGCTCGTTGGAGCTATTTTACCGACAGTAAACAATAATATAACAATTTAATTCAACCATCAGACATACAGTACTTACAATCATAATTTTTTTTTTTGTTGTTTTTTTTTGTTTTTTTTGGTAAGATTATAATTTAAACCTAAAACTGCATACCCCTCCCCCATTTATATTTTATATTTTAATAATCAATGCAGAAAAGTTATTTTACATGGAAAGATTCTACTCTCCCTTCAATCATATGCAGTGTTAAAATACACATGCGTAATGACTGGCCAATACACACTTAAGATATTCCCTTCCCCCCAATTTATAATTTCTGTTTAAAAATTCAATGCAGAGAAGTCAGTTTACATGAATAGGATATACTCTACGTTTACATGCAGTTTTAAAATATACTGGTTAAAATAATGGCTGGCCAATAAATCCTTAAGATACAATTTACATGCATACCGATTTTAAATATACAAGGACAAGGAGAGGCTATGCAAAACATACTAAGCACACATATACGATAAGTGTTATTGCATCAGAAGCATATAATTAATAAAAGTATCTTTTAAAAGAGAGGAAAATCCATCCAAAACCATATGTAAGCTAAACAAGCCAACATTTAGGGCAATCAATAGCTACAAGCATATATACAACATTTAGGGCAATCAGTACCTACAAGCATATATACAACATTTAGGGCAATCAATAGCTACTAGCATATATGCAACATTTAGGGCAATCAGTAGCTACAAGCATATATGCAACATTTAGGGCAATCAATAGCTACAAGCATATATGCAACATTTAGGGCAATCAGTAGCTACAAGCATATATGCAACATTTAGGGCAATCAGTAGCTACAAGCATATATGCAACATTTAGGGCAATCAGTAGCTACAAGCATATATGCAACATTTAAGGCAATCAATAGCTACAAGCATATATGCAACATTTAGGGCATTCAGTAGCTACAAGCATATATACAACATTTAGGGCAATCAGTAGCTACAAGCATATATACAACATTTAGGGCAATCAGTAGCTACAAGCATATATACAACATTTAGGGCAATCAATAGCTACAAGCATATATACAACATTTAGGGCAATCAATAGCTACAAGCATATATACAACATTTAAGGCAATCAGTAGCTACAAGCATATATACAACATTTAGGGCAATCAATAGCTACAAGCATATATACAACATTTAGGGCAATCAGTAGCTACAAGCATATATACAACATTTAGGGCAATCAGTAGCTACAAGCATATATACAACATTTAGGGCAATCAATAGCTACAAGCATATATACAACATTTAGGGCAATCAATAGCTACAATCATATATACAAGACTAGAATCTAAAACGCTCAACATGCATATGGTTAAGGTAGCAGCAGCAAATTATTTACTTGTGTTTACATATGGAACATTTACAAAGTAAGTTCCCAGACCAGATCTTTAAGAGGGATTTAAAATTGTTAAAGTCTGAGGGTGTTCGTAAATTATTGGGGAGATAATTCCATAGTTTTGCTGCTGCATACCTAAAAGATTTTAGCCCATACCTGGATGTTCTTACTTTAGGGATCTCCACAGTGTTTACAAAGCTAAAAGAGTAAGAACTTTTTTTAAAAACTACCAGATCATTTAAGTATGCTGGACATTTCTTGTTTAAAATTTTGAATACTTCAAGTGCCATGGTCTTCATCCTTTGGATGTGGAGTGTTGATACATTTGCCAAGTCCAAGAGTTCTGAATAAGGTTTATTGAAATCAATGAAGATAAATCTCAGAGCTCGTTCATGTATTTTTTCAAGTTTGTTCATATTAGTGAGACTGCTGAAATGCCAGGTTAGGGGACAGTAGTTGAAGTTTGCCATGATGAAAGAGTGGTACACAGACAGTCTTCTTTCGGTTGTAAGGTATTGTCCAATTCGTTTGAGCACATTTAATTGTTTAGATTTCATTGACTTGCTGATTAAAGTTTAGCATAAAGTCCAATGTGACTCCAAGTAGTTTTACCGAATCTTCACAAGATATATTAGCCTCGCTGGAGGAGAAGGTCTCAAGTTGTTCGCTGGTTTTCTTTCCAAGTGTAATAGCCTGGAACTTATAAGGGTTTGCTTTCATTTTATTGTTGGTAAACTACCTAATCAAAGTATTGCACTATGTTTCCAAAGTAGATTTCATAATATTTAAAGTCGTGGTGAGCATAGGCAAGTTTGTTGTCATCAGCATAGTTGTGTAGGTAAGAATCATTTATGAAAAAAAATGTCATTAATAAAGATAATAAAAAGTATTGGTCCAAGAATTGATCCCTGGGGTACTCCTTTATAGATATTTCCCCATGAACTAGATGAGTTTCCTATTTTGACACATTGTCTTCTGTTTGAGAGGTAATCTGCCATAGTGTTTACTGCTGAATCTGAAAGTGCATATGCTTCCAGTTTTTGGAGGAGGAGTTTGTGGGGTAAGCGGTCAAATGCTTTTGATAAATCCATCAAAATTGCTGCAGGATATTTGTTGTGGTCTAGGGTTAAGCTGAAGTCTTCTAGTAGTCGAATTAGTGTTTTTTTGACAGCTGAAACCTTTTTTGAAAGCAGTAAGGTATGGGTGTAAGATATTGTCAAAGTAATTAGTGATATGGTCGCAGATACCACGTACAAAGATTTTTTATATAGATGGGAGAATACTGACAGGACGATAGTTTTGTTTGGTTCTGTATATCTAATCATAGTAGCCTCCAGCAGCCACTGTAAACAGGACCGCCAAGAGAGGGGGTGGGGGTGGGGAGGACATTCCCAGCAGCCCAGTGATTTCTAGGGGCACACCGTCAACTCAGTTTTTTTAAAAAAAAATTAATCTTTGCAGTAAATATTAAAATTTGTTTCTTGCAAGAGTCAAAGTTATGGTTGATTACTACAGGTTTTATATGCAAAAATGTACACAGGTTTTTATATACAAAAATTAAACTAGTTTTGGGGCCCATGACTGCTCTGCCCAGGGTTCGGAATTTCTGTCGGCGGGCCTGACTGTAAATACTGGTTCTGTATAGGCACCGTTATCTGTATTTGACCCCAGTTTCATGAGCGCTGCCATTAACAATCACGTGATGCGCCAGCCATGACGATGGTGAAATGAACTTTAGATACCGCACGTGCCGCGATCAAAATAATATCAGTCTTTTTGTTTACATTTTATCTTTGCCCGTTTTCTCTTCAAAAACGGCATGGATAGCGATGGAATATATAAGAAAAGTGGAGGTGGTTCATGTTCCGTCAATGAATGTTCAAATAATCGTCGCAAACACAGTTTATCGAAGAAATCAGTGTGTGAAATACACGGACAAGTTCATGAAAACTGTGCGTGTTTGGTTCCATTTAAATTTTAGTCTATGCCGTCAGATAGGCATGCAAGATTTTCAATTCTTGGATTCCAATCTTAGCATATAAGTTGAAATCACTGATAAAATGACTTCCAAGAGAAATAATTAGAGACTGTTGCCCGGAATCTTTCAGAGAAAACTACCCCGCAATACATGCATTATTGATTGTGCAGAAACATTTATTCAGAGGCCAACTAATCTCAAATCTCAAAGTAGAGGTGAGACTTACGGCAATTATAAATCACACAACACTGCCAAATATATTGTAGGAATATCTCCACATGGGCAAATTATGTTTATTTCAAAGGCATTTGGTAGACGGGAAAGTCCACATGGGCAAATTGTGTTTATTTCAAAGGCATTTGGTAGACGGGAAAGTGATAAATTCATAGTTGAAAAAAAGCGAATTTTTAAATTACCCTTGCCTTGGAGTGTTGTTAATCTAGATATGTAGCTAACATTGTTTTGTAGGAAGGACAGGTAAAGATTCAACAGGACTATACATTTCTCTGTCTACTAGTCCTTTCTCTGTCTACTAGTCCTTTCTCTGTCTACTTGTCAGTTCTTTGTCTACTAGTCATTTCTCTGTCTACTAGTCCTTCTGGCTTCAAGGAAATGTATGTTATATTGTAGGCCTGAATAAAACTCATGTTTTTGTTCTTCTTATGAGTTAAGGTTTTTTTCTCTTGACTAAAGGTGAATCTTGAACTGACACATAAAATAACTAAATTGTATTGTCCCAAATCTGTAATTTAAATAAATGACACATTCATTAGCATCATAACATGATTAAAAAATCAGAACCAACATAAAACTATAATTATATAAATTTATAGTCACAGACGCATACATGTTTTGAAAGTCTTACTGAACAATGGATATCTTAAATTTCATCAGCTATGCGTGACATCATTTTCTCTGCATAAAATGTTCGCAGTCTTGTAACATGACCATTTACATAATTTTCATCGTACTTTTCATTCACAAACTTGTGGTCATCTGCACCAAGCCATACAAGAAGTTTACATTTGCTAAGACCAGTGCAATACATTGTCATCTGTATTTGCATTTAGAACCCTCTATTCCCTTTCTTCTTAATAATCAGTGCGTCACTGAAACTCTCTTGGACATCATATCTTCAGGTTTTAAAGAAAAGATCATCCAGTGTGGTCCAGTTAGTAGGCATTGGAGTTTTAATTTGAAGTAGCGTGTAGTTTTCCTGCACAGAAACATGCACTCCTTTTTCAATATCAGATTATCCATTATAATTTAAATATTGTTTTGCTGCCACTTCACTTTGAAGTCCGTGGTTTGTGAATTTATTTCCTACAAATTTGGAATGTAAATGTTCTCTTATAAAATGTGTGCAATCAGTAGAATCTTTAATGGGTATTTTTACGCACCGATTCGCTTTGTTTACAATCTATTTCACTGGTGATATGGCGGACGCTACTGCCACGCACCTAGCGAGCGCTATCAGAACAAGGGGCGAGAATTATAAAACCGTGTCAATATATGATCATAGTAGTCTCCAGCAGCCACAGTAAACACCAATTCTGTATATATAATCATAGTGGTCTCCAGCAGCCACTGTAAACACCAATTCTGCACATCTAATCATAGTGGTCTCCAGCAGCCACCGTAAACACCAATTCTGCACATCTAATCATAGTGGTCTCCAGCAGCCACCGTAAGCACCAATTCTGCACATCTAATCATAGTGGTCTCCAGCAGCCACCGTAAACACCAATTCTGCACATCTAATCATAGTGGTCTCCAGCAGCCACCGTAAACACCAATTCTGCACATCTAATCATAGTGGTCTCCAGCAGCCACCGTAAACACCAATTCTGCACATCTAATCATAGTGGTCTCCAGCAGCCACCGTAAACACCAATTCTGCACATCTAATCATAGTGGTCTCCAGCAGCCACCGTAAACACCAATTCTGCACATCTAATCATAGTAGCCTCCAGCAGCCACCGTAAACACCAATTCTGTATATCTAATCATAATAGTCTCCAGCAGCCACTGTAAACACTGGTTCTTTATATCATAGTAGTCCACAGCAGCCAATGTAAACACTTGTTCTGTATATCTAATCATTCTCATCCAGAAGCCTTACATTCCACAAATTTTAGGCAATCTTTTAAGAATGAAGAACTGCACTGGTTCAGTGGTTAGAGTACCAGATTGATGTCAAGAAGGGTGTGGGTTCAAAACTTGCCCAGTCCAGGCCAGGTCAAACACTGTGGTGTGTCTCTTGGCAAGACACTTTGTTCTCATTGCTTCAGCAGGATATAACCATTCATATATTGATGTGCGATTATACACCACTGAATCAATCAATAAAGTCTTGTAGAGAGTTTCATATTGAACACTGTCCACTTCAATGTTGACAAGCTGCTGATCTAGGGAGGTTTTGAAGATTGGACATTTTAAATTTTATTTTGTATCCATCCTTTTAGTTACTTTTATGATCATTTGCTTTCTCGCTCATCTTCCCTATATGTATGTGCCTTCTTTTAGTACAGTAGCTACAACAGTCATTAACATTGATCTCAAAAATACTTTTTCTCAGAACATGCCCTATGCATCCTCTTGCATGTCATTAGAGGTGACTTAAATAGAGGCAACATTATTGGCCTTGGATGTATCCCATGATGATGTTCATCTTAAATAGAGGCAACATTATTGACCTTGGACGTATCCCATGATGATGTTCATCTTAAATAGAAGCAACATTATTGACCTTGGACGTATCCCATGATGATGTTCATCTTAAATAGAGGCAACATTATTGACCTTGGACGTATCCCATGATGATGTTCATCTTAAATAGAGGCAACATTATTGACCTTGGACGTATCCCATGATGATGTTCATCTTAAATAGAGGCAACATTATTGACCTTGGACGTATCCCATGATGATGTTAATCTTAAATAGAGGCAACATTATTGACCTTGGACGTATCCCATGATTATGTTAATCTTAAATAGAGGCAACATTATTGACCTTGGACGTATCCCATGATGATGTTCATCTTAAATAGAAGCAACATTATTGACCTTGGATGTATCCCATGATGATGTTAATCTTAAATAGAGGCAACATTATTGACCTTGGACGTATCCCATGATTATGTTAATCTTAAATAGAGGCAACATTATTGACCTTGGACGTATCCCATGATGATGTTCATCTTAAATAGAAGCAAAATTATTGACCTTGGATGTATCCCATGATGATGTTAATCTTAAATAGAGGCAACATTATTGACCTTGGACGTATCCCATGATGATGTTAATCTTAAATAGAAGCAACATTATTGACCTTGGACGTATCACATGATTATGTTCATACTGAGAAGGTCTTAGACATTTAAAGAGTTTTTATCAAAACTTTGTCTTCGAATTATGAGGATTTCCCTCCCCCCCCCCCACCCCCCCCCTTTATTTTTTTTTTTTTTTTTTTTTGTTTTGTTTTGTTTTGGATGTCTTTTTTAATACCTAAACTAATGCTTGACACTATATAGCCAGGATTGTACCGATGTGCCATTAACCCAATACATATACACCTTTACGTGTCAGCTGGGCAGAGTATAATTTTGAGTAAGGACTCACCATTATAGTGTTGGCTGTCTGTGTTTTGTCAATCTGTATGTATGACTTTTGATCTTTATATCTTCTCCTTTTTTTAACACTGTGTCACTATTTCTTTCAACTTTAATATCATCAATAACCATATCTTCAGCTAAACGACTGTTCGTAAATAATAACAAAAGACGAACATCATCATGTTTTCAGTATTCAAAGTAGCAATCTTGATTCATTCAAAGTTCCCAGTATGAGATATATTGAGTTAAATCAGGCTTACAAATCATGAAAATTACACATGGAAACAAGCCTTCCCCTATATTTTGTTGTCATTCATACTCTACATCTACTACAAAATTTCTATATGGTAATATTATCGTCTCAGAATTGTGAAATGTTCATTCTCATAAAAAATTGGAATAATTTCATGGTCGAATAATTGTTGTCTTTTTAAAAATAATTGCATGTAGAAAGTAATATACCTTTATTGTCTTGCTTGTTTGTTTTTTTCTTCTTCACATTTTCACATGTTTTCAACAGTGCACTGAAGAACTGCAAGTACATGTACAGTAAACTCCACTTTGAACAAAATCGTTTGATGAAAAATATCGCTCGTTACAAAGTGGTCCCATCAGTCTCTTTATTTTATTCCATTATTTAATCTCCACTTGTAATAAAATCATTTTTTGCAAATAATTGGATGTTATACAATATTGCTGAGGTCCCCAATAATTGGATATTATAAAATATTGCTGAGGTACCCAGTAATTGGATGTTATAAAATAATGTCGAGGTCCCCAGTAATTGGATTTTTTTTAAATAAAATATTGCTGAAGGTCCCCAGTAATTGAATTTTATAAAATATTGCTGAGGTCCCCGGTAATTGGCTGTTATAAAATATTGCTGAGGTCCCCCAGGGCATTTAATCTTCTTTATAGTATTACCATCATCACCACTCATCTTCATATTTCAAGTCATGCATCTTTGAGCGTTCCGCTCTTTTCTTCCATTAAGTCCTGTTGTTTGAATAATAATTCCGGGTATATAAGTTTGTTAAATTTCTACTCTTTTCACATTTTCAAATCATTCATTCAGGATGGAATCTACAAGGTAATCAGGTTTGAAAAAGGAAAGAAAAGTGTTGACATATTTTTAATTGAAAACTTTAGACTCTTGATGCAGTCACGAAAAAATGTTGACGAATAATTAGTTCATTCTTTTTCCATTTTGAAATCTACACTGTGGAGGTGGAGGTGGCTTATTGCCCCACCCCCATATATATATATATAAATTTACTGCTTTTGTCATATTTCTGGTAGTACAGTTGATCACACCATTCACATGTAGCAGAAATCCTGTTTGTAAAAAAAAGTTCCATCAATTTCTGACAATACAGATTGTGGTTATGTACATGATTTGGTTTAAAGAATTACTGGTGGTCGGTTAATAATTACCTCAGGCACTCAAAAATTTGATTTGTTTTGTAAATATTTATCAGGCACGATACAACGAATTTTGGTACCTGATGATAAACTCTTTCAAACAGTTCTAGATGCTAACTATCAGTCATATTTTTGTGGCATAATTTAACCTTTCCCTGTACATTCGCTTTCTAATTCAATGAACTCCGGATTTAACAAAGCATTTTCGTCAGTCTGCTGGGCTTCATTATAACCAGATTATGTACTTGCAGCAGGAATCTAAGCACATCTTCTGAGTAAACATTTTTTCAAGAGCATCAGATTTGTGTAAATGTGGAAAGGAAACTGAATTTCGCATGTGCATGTTCAGTATATATTTAGTTGATTACCAAACTGCAAAACTTGTATATTGCCAACATGTAAATTCACATTCAGCTAGCCAGTGATGCTAATTTATTATTTACAGTGAGTTCTACGTTAAAGAGCAAAACTATATCTATATATATATATATATATATATATATATATATATATATATATATATATATATATATATAAAAGTTCTCTTTGAGATAGGCACGATAATTCCTTCTTTGCTTTTGTTATACAGCTGTGTTGGGCTGACGTTAGCAAAAGAATAGACATGTAGATTACCCGTTTTTGAAACGTTTTTCAGCGCAGTCACCACATAAACGGCAGAAACTAGATGATGACGAGAGAGAGAGAGAGAGAGATTACAATGATGTTGTGCAGTTTCTGCACTGGATATTCGGAGAAATACGAAAGTGCGCGGGGTAGTTCATTCGTTGATGGGTGTGACAATGTTCATAAATCGTCCCTGGAATCACACAATGCTAGCTCCCTACACATAATAGCAGAGGGATACGTGAAATCAAAACAGAAAGTTGGTTCCTCGGAAGCAGAGCAAATTGTGGCATCTTTGAACACGAGCGTCTTGAAGAAGCTTGAATATAAATTCCAAACTTTGAGATGTTAATGAATAATAAATGTTGAATTAAAAACTGAACTGACTTCTGTTGGATTTTTAGCAGGATCAGTGTAATTTAGGCAGGATCTGTAAAACTTTATTTTGATGATCCTGTGGGTTAGTGAAAAAAATCATAACTTCGATACATACATATATACACACACAGAGACTGCTGACTGGTTTTAGCACACCCGTAACTCGCTAACCCAGTTATAAACTTATAATGGGGGGAGGGGCAGTGTGGATTCCATTTTGTCTTATAGAAATCACCCCAAAAATTATGCCTATATTCACTTAATGTGAATAAAATCATGACCAAAATTGGTAAACAAAACCTTGATGTATCGCTCAGTTATTGCCAGGAAATTTCATTCACCATCATTAAAATTCACAAGTTTTAATAAAAAATCATATATTGTGTTAAATCTCCACCCCATCCCACCCACCGCCAAAAGTTCTTAATACACTGTAGAAAACAATACTGGACAACATGTCAATAAACAAAAATGTTGGTAATAGCTAAGACTTTAAGAAATAAATAACCAATTAAATAAGTATTGTCATGTGAATTCGTGTTTCAGTTTAATCTTTTAATTCAGTTTCGGTGTTATCATCATTAGTGTGATATGACCTCTTCTGTTCAAAGGTAAGAGTGTAAGTCAACCATAAAAGTGATACCTGCGAGTGTTTCCGTGAAAACCTAATTAAATGCCGACTTTGTATTGATTTGTGACTTGCAGAAATATTTGTTATATTGTTACAATCAATGAAAAGTAGATCTGGTTTTTATTATCACGTTAATTGCATCTTATGTATCAAATCAAGTAAAGGAGGTGGAATAATAAAAACAAAATGTTAAAAGGCATGTAAATCCTTTCCGCATAAGAGCTAGTGATTACAGTTGTTTGTCAAGTCAGCTCATTTGCAATGACCAAGTGAATACAGTTTTTAATATTTTATAAATAACATCATTAAAGTATGTAACGTTAATTGTTGTTGTGAACTGAAAAATTCCTGAGCTGGCACTCGGAGGTTTTCTCAAGGGTGAGCATAAGTTTCGATATTACATGCAGTTAATCATAACGTCAATATTTTAGTGATAGAACACTAAAAAAAAAAAAAAAAAAAAGCAACACAAGTTTTGAATTTTTTTTTTTGGTTTTTTTTAAACACATGTCCATCTTGTTTGAAAAAAAGAAAGAATCTTGTTCTATTATGAATCAACAATAACTCTAGAATGGATCCACATTCACACGGAAAAAGCAGTGACGTAATTCACAGTGTTTTTTGCTGGTACACACATAATGTGTACTGAAACCTCCTAGAGTAATGTTATTAATGATCTTTCAGAGATTGGTTACCTCGAAAATAAAGGTAATTTATAAAGAAAAGCGAACAACTTTATTAGCAAAATTCTGTTATTTCCATCGCGATTATGAAACAAGTATTCATCCATTTACACCCCCCCCCCCTTCTCTCTTCTCACCGTCGATCTCTACCCTTTAAATTTTCAGAGGTACATTAACTTGTGCCCTCACTTATGCTACATCTTATGTTATTTTGTGGGTTTATTTTACCCTACTGTGCTCAAGTATTGAGAGAGATATGTGTATGTATCAGGGATATTGAAATTCTGATGGTTCTTGTCCGATTTTTTTTGCGAAAAGTAACATGGCGGACAGACAATTGTGAAATTTAATATAACACCATTCAAATGAGGTATACAAAATTGTTAAAAATAAGAAAACATCGATATACATAATTATTTAATGTACCGGAAAATACTTCAATACTTCATTAGTTTTCTATCTAGCTGTTTATTTATAAAAATGATCTTTTCTTTTAGATAACTATACAATACAATTTAATCCAACTTCAGTATTTTAGGCCACTCTAATGTTTTAAAAATTATTAGCTTTTGACAAGAAGAAGACTTACTCCATCAAAAATACATAACACTTAATTGACAAGAATTTCCAGTCTAGCCTGACGATCAAGTTTATTTAATCAGGTCCTCAGACATGTTGTTGCTAGTATCATGTTTGTTTTTAATTAGGACTTAGATTACCCGTATTGTGTTCTAAAAATCTTATTTGTGCAGACAAATTGCCACCTTGTTAAACAGTACATGCTATGTTGTGAGGGTCTTGTATGTAAAGTCTGTTATCTATCTGAACTTAGTATAGCAGTAGAGTACAAGGGGCAATAGTTCAGGCATAGTGTTTATACAAGTCCAGTAGATAAGCTTTCACACCTCTTTTGTCTGGAGTTTTGTGACTGTTGAGTATTCAAAGTGAGAAAAGATAGGATTATTATAGTCAACTTATGTACAATATCTGACATGTTGAGTGAGCCATCAGTCGTTGGAGCTCATTTGTTGGTCATGTGCAGGAAATATGGCTAATATATATATATATATATATATATATATATATATATATATATATATATATATATATATATATAGAGAGAGAGAGAGAGAGAGAGAGAGAGAGAGAGAGAGATCAATCACAATGATGTTGTGCACTTTCTGCACTGGGTATTCGGAGAAATACGAAAGTGCGCGGGGTACTTCATTCGTTGATGGGTGTGACAATGTTCATAAATCGTCCCCTGGAATCACACAATGCTAGCTCCCTACACATAATGGCAGAGGGATACGTGAAATCAAAACAGAAAGTTGGTTCCTCAAAAGCAGAGCAAATTGAGACATATTTGGACAAGAGCGTCTTGAAGAGGCTTGATCATCTATTCCAAACTTTGAGATTTTAATGAATAATAAATGTTAAAGTACAAACTTTTAGATGTTAATAAATAATAAATCTTGAAGTACAAACTTTGAGATGTTAATGAAAAATAAATCTTGAATTACAAACTTTGAGATGTTAATGAATAATAGATCTTGAAGTACATACTTTGAGATGTTAATATATAATAAATGTTAAAATACAAACTTTGAGATGTTAATAAATAATAAATCTTGAATTTCAAACTTTGAGATGTTAATGAATAATAAATCTTGAATTACAAACTTTGAGATGTTAATGAATAATAAATGTTGAAGTACAAACTTTGAGATGTTAATAAATAATAAATCTTGAATTACAAACTTTAAGATGTTAATGAATAATAAATCTTGAAGTACAAACTTTGAGATGTTAATAAATAATAAATCTTGAAGTACAAACTTTGAGATGTTAATAAATAATAAATCTTGAATTACAAACTATGAGATATTAATGAATAATAAATCTTGAAGTGCAAACTTTGAGATGTTAATAAATAATAAATCTTGAATTACAAACTTTAAGATGTTAATGAATAATAAATCTTGAAGTACAAACTTTGAGATGTTAATAAATAATAAATCTTGAAGTACAAACTTTGAGATGTTAATAAATAATAAATGTTGAATTACAAACTTTGAGATCTTAATAAATAATAAATGTTGAATTACAAACTTTGAGATGTTAATAAATAATAAATGTTGAATTACAAACTTTGAGATCTTAATGAATAATAAATGTTGAATTACAAACTTTGAGATGTTAATGAACAATAAATCTTGAATTACAAACTTTGAGATGTTAATGAATACTAAATTCTGAATTACAAACTTTGAGATGTTAATAAAAAATAAATCTTGAAGTACAAACTTTGAGACGTTAATAAATAATAAATGTTGAATTACAAACTTTGAGATGTTAATAAATAATAAATGTTGAATTACAAACTTTGAGATGCTAATAAATAATAAATCTTGAATTACAAACTGAACTGGCTTCTGTTGGATTTTTAGCAGGAATCAGTGTAATTTAGGCAGGATCAGTAAAAATTTATTTTGGTGATCCTGTGGGTTAGTGAAAAAAATCATAATTTCGATACATACATACATACATACATACATACATACATACATACTCACTGGTTTTAGCACGCCCGTAACTCGCTAACCCATTTATAAACTTATAATGGGGGGGGGGGGGGGGAATAGTGTAGATCCCATTTTGTCTTATAGAAATTACCCCAAAACTTTTGCCTCTATTCACTTAATGTGAATAAAAATCGTGATGAAAATGGTAAATGAAACCTTGATATATCGCTCATTTTATCATCGAAAATGGCAGTTATTGCCAGTAAATTTAATTCACCATCATGAAATTCACAAGTTTTAATAAAAAATCATATATTTTGTTAAATCTCCACCCCATCCCACCCACCGCCAAAAGTTCTTAATACACTGTAAATAACAATACTGGACAACATATCAATAAACAAACATGTTGGTAATAGCTAAGACTTTAAGAAATAAATAACCAATTAAATAAGTATTGTCAGGTGAATTCGTGTTTCAGTTTAATCTTTTAATTCAGTTTCGGTGTTATCATCATAAATGTACTATGACCTTTTCTATTCAAACTTGAGAGTCTAAGTCAACCATAAAAGTAATGCCGGCTAGTGTTTCCGTGAAAACCTAATTAAATGCCGACTTTGTATTGATCTGTGACTTGCAGAAATATTTGTTATATTGTTACAATCAATGAAAAGTAGATCTGGTTTTTATTATCACGTTAATTGCATCTTATGTATCAAATCAAGTAAAGGAGGTGGAATAATAAAAACAAAATGTTAAAAGGATTGTAAATCCTTCCCGCATAAGAGCTAGTTATTACAGTTGTTTGTCAAGTCAGCTCATTTGCAATGACCAAGTGAATACAGTTTTTAATATTTTATAAATAACAACATTAAAGTATGTAACGTTAATCAGTGGTTTGTCCTAATTATTCCCAAATATAATCAATGATAACAAAGAAACTTAGTGAAAAATATACTTAGTCAAAAGTATACTTAGTCAAAAGCATACTTAGTCAAAAGTATACTTAGTGCATGAAAAGCATAGTATCATAAATAGGGTTAATTATGGAAAAGCGAGATCAAAAGTTTGTTGTGAACTTAAAATTCCTGAGCTGGCACTCAGAGGTTTGCTCAAGGATTAGCAGAAGTTTCGATATTACTTGCAGTTAATAATAACATCAATATTTTACTGATAGAACAATAAAAAATCAAAAGCAACGTAAGTTTTGACGTTGTTGTTTGTTGAAATAAATATCCATCTTGTTTGAAGAAAAAAAAAATCTAGTTCTATTATGAATCAACAATACCTCTAGAATGGATCCACATTCACACGGAAAAAGCAGTGACGTAATTCACAGTGTTTTTGCTGGTACACACATGATGCGTACTGAAACCTCCAGGAGTTATGTTTTTAATGATCTTTCAGAGATTGGTTACCTCGAAAATAAAGGTCATTTATAACGAAAAGGAAATAGCTTTATCAGCAAAATGCTTTTATTTCCATCGCGATTATAAAACGAGTATTCATCTATTGAACCCCTCCCCTTCTCTCTTCTCACTGTTAATCTCCACCCCTTTAATTTTTCAGAGGTAGATTAACCCGTGCCCTCACTTATGCTACATCTTATGTTATTTTTTTATTTGTATTTTTTACCCTATTGTGCTCAAGTTATTGAGGGAAATGTGTGCATGTATCAGGGATATTGAAATTCTGATGGCTCATGTCAGAGTTTTTTTTGAAAAAATTAACATGGCGGACAAAAAATTTTGAATTTTAAATTAAAACCATTCAATGAGGTTTACAAAATTGTTATAAATAAGAAAACATCGATATACATATTTATTTAATGTATCGCAACATGTGCCATTTTCTGTTTTAGTATCATACTTCAATACTTCATTAGTTTTCTATCTAGCTGTTTATTTATAAAAAATGATCTTTCCTTTCAGATAACTATACTATACAATTTAACCCAACTTCAGTATTTAAGGCCACTCTACTGTTTTAAAAATTATTAGCTTTTGATAAGAAGAAGACTTACTCCATCAAAAATACATAACACTTAATTGACAAGAATTTCCGGTCGAGCCTGACGATCAAGTTTATTTAATCATGCCCTCAGACACGTCGGAAGAAGAAAACAAAAGTAGGTTGTTGTTGCTAGTATCATGCTGGTTTTTAATTAGGGCCTATGTTACACATATTATGTTCTAAAGATCTCTGCAGACAAACCGCCACCTTGTTAATCAGCACATGCTTTTGTGTGATCTTCTTGTATGTAAATCTATCTGAACTTAGTTAGTATAGCAGTAGAGTACAAGGGGCAATAGTTCAGGCATAGTGTTTATACGAGTCCAGTAGATAAGCTTTCACACCTCTTTTGTCTGGAGCTTTGTGACTGTTGAGTATTCAAAGTGAGAAAAGATAGGATTATTAGAGTCAACTTATGTACAATATCTGACATGTTGAATGAGCCATCAGTCTTTGGAGCTTATTTGTTGGTCATGTTTGTTTATTTCCTCGTCATTTAAACATGTAGGAGTCAGGAATTCTTCTTGGCTTTTGTGTTTGTTTTGTGGATATAAATTGTCTCTTTCCCTGATGAAGAGCTTGTTTAGCTTGAAACATTGGGAAACTGTTTTGTATTTGCGCCGTTATCAATTTTTGTGTCATTATATATATATATATATATATATATATATATATATATATATATATATAGAGAGAGAGAGAGAGAGAGAGAGAGAGAGAGAGAGAGAGAGAGAAGGAATCCTTGAATTTCCGCGGGTGCAACCAGCATTTTTGACGGACTTCATTGACACACATGAATCTGCTGTTTGTAATACATATTCATTAAAAAAAAATTTCGACTCCTCCTCAGGTGGTAGCAGTAAAACAAAAATGTATTTCTATGATTTGCTACTTATTTCCCCACAAAGTTTTGTGCGTATGAGTGTGTGTGTGTATGCGCGCGCGTGTGTGTTTTAAACAAAACGTATTTACACAGTATTCCCATCACCGATCACTTACTGTTGCCACATTTGCACTATGGTAAATTCACTCACTTACAGTTCACTTAAAGCATTCTCTTTGTTTTGTTGGTACAGATGTTTGTTTTGATTTCCGTTCCACTTCCTGACGGCTGGCATCAGATCAATTATCAAAATCTTTTGTATCAACACCAACAAGATTTATTCTCTTAAGTTCGTCAAGATTGTCAACAAACATGATCAAATTCTGGCGCGATAATCTGCGGTCACACTCCTCGATTCACACTGGAAGTATCTGTGAAATGTCTATCAAATCAATCACATTCGGGTTATTGAGACTAGTTTTGCCAGTAATTCAGCTGCTGACAATCCTCTATAATTGTTGTCGGCTCCAGTGCATTGCATGTCAGGTCGGGCTACGCCTGCTACCGTAAGTAACAGTGGACGGTACTACCTGCGACTGTTGACCCAGAGTGGACAGCTACACCTGGCTCCCGCTGGAAAGTCCTCTCTGGTGGATCAGGCGGCCAAGCATAAATGATCGTCTCCCAGGCTGTGTAGTAGGACCTGATGGCCATGCACTGTATTCGGATTCGTATCCAGTCGTGTCGACATTGTCATGCCGCTGGATTTAGTCAGGCCTGGACGTGAGAATGAGGGTGACTCTGTGCAACTTTCCTTCACTTACATCCAACTCGCGTGCAAGTGTTGATATTATCCCACTTCCCCCACCAGATACCTTCAAGTCCTGTTGCAAAACAGCAGGTGTGGTTACACTGGGAGCTGCAGCTGCAGTCATGCGCGCAGGCGTCTCGGGGCATAGGGTCGCTTTTCACTGGACCGAATCAGCAGTGGAACTCGGCAGCCCTTTTCAGGATCACACTGCTCACATCCATAGCACGAGGAAGGGGCTAGAAAATGTGCTCTAAACATTGCCTACTTCACCTTAACCCTGGTCATCATACTGTGGCTTACGGGGAGCCCACCTTAGCGGTCGAAAATTATACAAAAAGACAAAGGTTATACCGCTCACTGTTAGTGCCTGCATTGCGTGCACACTAATGAACAATACATCAGCAGATATACCAGAGAGAAGAACAACTCTAGTTGGTAGAGAACTGGACAGATTCAACATCCAGATAGCAGTCCTGAGTGAAACTCGCTTAGCTGTGGAGGGACAGCTCACTGAAGTAGTGGCCAAAGTTAAAAAGAGCAGTGTGAAGCTGGTGTTGGGTTTGCCATAAAATCACAGCTGGTGAGTGAGCAAGCTAACAAATCTTCCCAAATGGCGCGAATGACAGACTCATGCAAACGAGATTCCCACTGTCTGGAAAAAGAAATGCAACTATCATCAGCGCTTATTCATCCACCGTGGCCAACACAGATGAGATGAAGGACACATTTCATGAAGACCTAGAGGCAAGCTCATCATCGTTGGTCACTTCAGTGCTAGAGTTGGCGCAGACCACAGGACGTGGCCAGGTATCATCAGCAAAAATGGCTTTGGCAAATGAATTAAAAACGGACTCCTCCTAGTGAGAAAATGCACTGAACGGGAAACATCGGCTCCAAAATACCTGTATAGAAGACAACAATTCATCATCTAAGAAGGCAGCCTTCAACAACATCAAGAGAACTGTCAAATGCAAACTCAGAGAGTTGCAAGACCCAGGCTGAGTCACAAGGTAGATGAGATTCAGTCCTGCACAGACATGAATGGCATGAAGAACTATGATGCTTTGAAGAGAATCTACGGGCCACCGTCATCAGGCACTTCTCCAATACTGAGTTCTGACGGCACCACACTGCTCACTGATGAAGAAAATACACTACAAAGATGGGCAGAACACTTCAACAACATTTTCAATCAACAATCATTTATCATTGAGGAGGCAATTGATCGACTGCCCCAAGCGGAAATCAACATATCTCTTGCTGATCCTCCAGCGCTGACAGAAACTGAGAAATCAATTAACCTGTTGTCAAATGGCAAAACATCTGGAGCAGATGCTATACCAGCAGAAGTCTACAAAGCCAGAGGCTTGCACGTGGCTCAGAAACTGACTGAACTATTACAGCCAATGTGGACTCAATGAAATATACCCCAGAAATACAAGGGTGAATCCATTGTCCACTTGAACAAGCGCAAGGCAACAGACAATCCTGCGACAACCATCAGGGCATCTCCTTGCTGTCAATAGATGTCAAAACCCTTGCCAGAATTCTGCTGAATTGGTTTGTGCATCACATTGATCAAGGACTCTTGCTTGAGAGTCAGTGTGGCTTCAGGGACCATAGACCATAGACATGGTGTTTGCAGTACATCATCTGTAGGAGAATTGCCTGGAACATATTTCCAACCTGTACATGACTTTCATTGACCTGATAAAGCCTTTGACACAGTCAGTTGTGGGAGCCTCTGAAAAATTATGGCAATTACAGTAATGATCTTCTCTGCCATGCTTACAGATGCCTTCTTTGACTTTGACACTGATATTGATATCAGATACTGGACTGATGGCAAGCTCTTTAGTCTGAAGAGACTACGGGTGAAGATGAAGTTACAGGAAGTGATTGTTCATGATTTCCTATTTGCTGATGACTGTTCCCTGAATGCCAAATCCGAGCCTGACATGCAACAGAGTATGGATCATTTCTCTTCAGCTTGTGACAATTTGGTCTCACAATCAGCATTAAGATGACAGAGATTATGCACCAACCTGCACCAGGAAAGCCTTACGTAGAGCCAACCATCACAATGAATGTACAAACCCTGCAGGCAGTGGACATGTTTATATAGCTCGGCAGTACACTGTTACGAGCAGTCCACATTCATGAGAAAACAAATGCCAGAATTGCCAAAGCAAGTGTGGCCTTTGGCAGACTACATTCAAATGTGCAGAGCACAGAGGCATCAATCTGCAAACAGAACTAAGTATCTGCAAGGCCATTGTGTTGCCCTGCTGTATGCATGCAAAACCTGGATGCTGTACAGATGCCATGCCAGAAAGCTGAACCATTTCACATAAGCTGCCTGAGGAAACTGATGAGGAAAAGATGGTAGGACAAGGTCCCAGACACTTAGGTTCTCACACGGGCAGGCATTCCAAGCATTCACACTCTGCTGATGAAATTACAAATGAGATGGGCATGCCAGATCACCAGGATGTCAGATGAATGACTACCATAGAAGATCTTCTACAGCAAGCTGAAGGAGGGAAAGCAATCTCAGAGAGGTAAGAGGAAATGCTTCAAAGACTCCCTCAAGTCATCCTTGAAACACTTCAGCATTGACCCTGAGTCTTGGGAAGATCTCACATAGGATTGTTCCACTGGCACAGTTTCATCCATACTGGAGCTACAAACTATGAGCTGAGGCATGAGCAGTGTAAATCTTGGAATTGCAGCATGTCCTCTGTTGATCAAGCATCCTCAAGCAACATCTCCTGTCCAGAGCACAAAATTGGCCTGATCAGCTGCACACACGCTCATAGAAACCAAACCAGTTAGTGATGTCATGGTCATCTTTGAACTCGAAGGACAAACAACAACAAATTGTTGTACACTGATGACTGCATCACTGTTCTCTCTTGGTTGATCATAATTAACAATCAAAGTGTCCCTGTAATCATTACCAAACTGTGGCATGTCACTAACATTTTCAGGAAAAGCATTAGGCTCAAACGCAGTGAATGCATTGAAAATCTCATGGTCTGGGAATCTATCATGTATGTTTATATGAACAACCCGAACACACTGTATGGCTTTGGCCGGGAAGTCATTGTCATGTGATGAACACTTCAGTTTTATCCCTTTGAAGTGATGACTGTCACACATGGCTATTAGAAACTCATTACAGAGAGGCCCAAAATGAGGTGTATCTCCGAGGTACACAGCATCCAGTGATGTCAAAAATCCATCAACATGTTTCTTCATGGTAATATATAGCTTATCTCTTGTCTGCAAACACCAGCTAAGGGTTACAGTTTTCATCATTATGCTTACATTTTGACATAATGAGTAGTGCTCTCTCAAGCAGTAAAATTAGAACTGATATTTATTATTATCTCATCTAGGCATATATAAATCTACCAATAAAATTAAAAAAAAACACTTTTAGTGATCTTTTGAAATTTACAGCACTTTTGTAAACTAAAGGATTAGGTTGCCCTTCTTTACCTCCATTTAACCAGCTAACTGAGCAGTATAGCCTTCAGGTAGCTGAACTGTAATAAGCTTAGACTGTGACACCTCTATTGATTGTCTGACAAAGAAACAGTGTGAAAACTAGACCTAGTCGGCATTGAGTTAAGTTTATTAATTCTCCAACAAAGAAACAATCTGTAAACTAGACATGGTGACCTTTGAATTTTACTTCATTAAGGTGTTTATCTGACAGTTTCATGGTTCAACATATCAGAGACAATTTGGTATGGTGATATTTTGGAATATCCTATGACCAGTGTCCGGTTCCTCAGAGCATATGCCAGTCAAAACCTGTCAACTGCCGGACATGTCCAACAAATAAAGGGATTTAAGAATATATATATAATTTGTTGTTGTTGTTATTATTATTATTATTATTTGGTTATAATGTATTATGATTTTAATAAAGTAATAGACCATTATATGAAAAAGCAGAATCTACTTCATCAAAAATTAAAGAAAGATACTTAAAGAATGTTCGCTTGTGAAATATTGGAGTATTCATTTATTTTTAAAATGGATATCTATACAAAGCTAAGGATCCAAGCAACCCAAAATCACTAAAAAATGTATAAGTTGGTGTGCAGTAGAAAGCCTGTGTGGTCTATTTATGGCAGGTCATGTGTCGCTGAAGATTTCCAAAGTCTAGTATACTTTTCATTGACTTTAGAACTTTCTTTAACAGGGCTGTTATAGTAGTTATTAAAATTGAATACAAATTTTTCATTTTTGTTATTTAATAAGAGACAGAATCCCTACAATACATTCTGATAAAGAGTGACATCAGATTAATGATGTCATGGTGTAATGACCATGTTCTGCTTTTACCGCATATAAGTATTGATTTTCAGAAAGGAGAACATTTTTGTTCCCACCCTTTTTGTTCTTGGAAACAAGGGATCCAAATTATTTATTGCCTAAATAATAATAGAAGAAACCTGTTCCTAGATATTATCAGATTTGTTAGGTTTCACTGTAATGGCATTCATCCACACTTTGTAACAAATATTTCTTTTCACAGTGAAGTCAAAATATAAGCCGTTATAAAATTAGAAAAGTTGGGTCCAGTGAAATAAAATAATTATTGGTTAATGATACTGAAAAGACAGATTCCCTTGCTATAATGAAAGTCATTACACTATGTTCACAAAATTTAACGTTTATTAAACCATATAAACATGTCAGATGATAATGTTGCACAAAAAATTGTATGTCTAATTGAGCCTTCTCTGTAAATGTTCACTTCTAAGATATTACAACTCATTTGTAAATCAAATTTGAAGCATTTCAGTGCAAGTAAACAAGTTTAAAATGCACAATTTCCTCTCAGATTACCAATATAGTATATTTTATTGTAGCATGACAACATGAATTGCATGTATTAATGCCCACCTCTTAATGAAAGCTTGTGAAGAAAGGTGAGAAAAAAAAGCTAAATAAATGATACGTACATATTTACTCCTGTGTAATGTACACACAACTGCAAACAGCGTAGACCCAGATCTGCCACTGCATTATGTGCCAGTAGATCAGGCTTTATAACATTGTCTGATATCATCTACCAGTTGCACTATGGGATGGCAAATCCAGGTTTAAGCTTTCTGCATGTACTAGTTCTACCTGAGGTAATGCTGCAAGGTTTGGATACATATACTGTATTCTACATAATACCTGTACTGTGTTCTTTGGACATATATACTGTATTCTATATAATACCTGTACTGTGTTCTTTGGACATATATACTGTATTCTACATAATAACTCTACTGTGTTCTTTGGACATATATACTGTATTCTACATAATACCTGTACTGTGTTCTTTGGACATGTATACTGTATTCTACATAATACCTGTACTGTGTTCTTTGGACATATATAATGTATTCTATATAATACCTGTAATGTGTGCTTAAAAAATATTACATGAGGATGAAGCTCATCATAATTAGTGCACAATGCAATTGTCCTAAACTGTGTCCTCATTACTTGTATGTACATACTACAAGAGTTAGCTCCCAATATCTGTGCAGGGAGCTTTCCACTAAGGAGGTGCATTCTCTTTCTCAGTATGGTCATGTTGAATAAACCACATGTAAGATCAGTTTTTGAGACTGATTTAATCCACAAGTTAAGTGGTAACAAGGCACCAGACATGCCTGGCAACAGAAAAAGGGTGTGTGTGTGCAGTTTATGTCATATGCAGGTATAGTGTCTGATAGTAAAGTGTGTGTGTGTGTGCAGTTCATATCATATGCAGGTATAATGTCTGATACAGTAAAATTCACTCATTTACCACACTTTTTTAAAACGTGTCACCGGATATTGTCTTTCCCACCATCTGTCTGTCTGTCAATCTGTCCACATCTGTTTCTAAACTGCTGGGTGGAAATTCACAGAACTTTGTAGATATGATGTTTTTTGTGGTAATCATCATCAAGAGAGGTTGTCATTCTTGGCTCCTACCCCTGGGGTCATTGGGAGGGAGTCAAAGGTCAAATGTACAATAATTGATATGAGATTTTCAAATATTTTCTGCCCAAACTTCATATATGTAGTCATAGCAGCAAGACACACCATATGTCTGATGGATTTTGCATTATGACCCATGGGTCACTTTCTGAGGGTACATCAAATTGTGCATTTGTAATATTCAGTAAAAAGCATTGGGATTTGCATTTATTAACCATTGCAGTCACTTTGGTTGTTTTTTTTTTCTTCTATCAGCCAGAACAAGATTACACAATAAATATGCAAACTCAATTAGTTCCAAATTCTGTCTGTATGTATCTACAGCCAGACAAACTCCATATGTCATGGGCATATACTCATGAATGCTAAACTTGGACCTGTCTCATTTTCATGTTGATAATTCTGACGTGTGGGTGCTCTATCTCTCTTTCTCTGTCAAATTATTCAGTTATTATTATGTCTTCATTCAAAGGTTTTGATCAGATGCGTATTGAATGTACAACACTAAAAGTGAATGGTTCACCATTTACTCATAGACCCTTCAAACCCTAGATCGGGTAATACAACTAACTGCTATAAATATTAAACGACATGCCCATGGCATAGCACATTGAGCTGTTATGACATCGATATATCATGCAGTGTTACTTTTTGTAAACATACAATGTCATACCAGCGCTGTTCACTTAAACATACAATGTAATATCAGCACTGAGCACTTAATAAACATACAATGTAATGCCAGCTCTGTGCACTTAGGCATACAGTGTAATACCAGCAAAGTGTACTTAATGAACATACAATGTAATACCAGCACTGTGCACTTAGGCACACATTGTAATACTAGCAATGTGCACTTAGTAAACATACAGTGTAATACCAGCTCTGTTCAATTAAACATACAACATAATACTCACACTCTGCACTTAAACATACAACATAATACCTGCACTGTGCACTTAAACATGCACTGTGCTTTTAAACATACAACATAATACCCACACTGTGCACTTAAAAATACAACATAATACCCACACTGTGCACTTAAACATACAACATAATACCTGCACTGTGCTTTTAAACATAAAAATAATACTGCACTGTGCATTTAAACACACAACATAATACCCACACTGTGCACTTAAACATACAACATAACACCCACACTGTGCATTTAAACAAACAACATAATATCAACACTGTGCATTCAAACATAACATAATACCCACACTGTACACTTAAACATACAACATAATAGCCACACTGTGAACTTAAACATACAACATAATACCCACACTGTGCACTTAAACATACAACATAATACCTACACGGTGCACTTAAACATACAACATAATACCCACACTGTGCACTTAAACATGCAACATAATACCCACACTGTGCATTCAAACATAACATAATACCCACACTGTGCACTTAAACATACAACATAACACCCTCACTGTGCACTTAAACATACAACATAATACCCACATGCTGCATTTAAACATGCAACATAATACCCACATTGTGCACTTAAACATACAACATAATACCCACACTGTGCATTTAAACATGCAACATAATACCCACACGGTGCACTTTAACATACAACATAATACCCACATGGTGCACTTTAACATACAACATAATACCCACACTGTGCACTTTAACATACAACATAATACCCACACTGTGCACTTTAACATACAACATAATACCCACACTGTGCATTCAAACATAACATAATACCCACACTGTGCACTTAAACATACAACATAATACCCACACTGTGCATTCAAACATAACATAATACCCAGACTGTGCACTTAAACATACAACATAATACCCACACTGTGAACTTAAACATACAACATAATACCCACACTGTGCATTCAAACATAACATAATACCCACACTGTGCACTTAAACATACAACATAATACCCACACTGTGCACTCAAACATAACATAATACACACACTGTGCACTTAAACATACAACATAATACCCACACTGTGCACTTAAACACACAACATAACACCCACACTGTGCATTCAAACATAACATAATACCCACACTGTGCACTTAAACACACAACAAAACACCGACACTGTGCACTTAAACATTCAACATAATACCCACACTGTGCATTTAAACATGCAACATAATACCCGCACTGTGCACTTTAACATACAACATAATACCCACACTGTGCACTTTAACATACAACATAATACCCACACTGTGCACTTTAACATACAACATAATACCCACACTGTGCACTTAAACATACAACATAATACCCACACTGTGCACTTAAACATACAACATAATACCCACACTGTGCACTTAAACATACAACATAATACCCACACTGTGCATTTAAACATACAACATAATACCCACACTGTGCACTTAAACATGCACCATAAAACCCACACTGTGCACTTAAACATACACCATAATACCCTCACTGTGCACTTTAACATACAACATAATACCCACACTATGCACTTAAACACCAAACCAAAACCTTATGATAATAAGTGCACCTATGATGTCAACACAGTGTCCCCATCATGTGTATGTATTTACATGCTTAAAGAGTTTGCTCCCATTGTCTGTGTTGAAAGCTCAGTCTTTTGGAGGTTCACTCTTTCCCCAATATTGTTTAACCCAATAAAATATATATAAGATCTGTTTCATATTGAGACTGATTTAATCCACATAATTCAGTGGTAACATGATAACATGCATATGCAGTGGTAGTGTACAAGAAAATCATGATATTATATGCAGTTTCCCTCCCAATAGGAATGCCAGAATTGGTACTTGTGCTTAGAAATGAATTTATTTTTTGTGTGAGTTTTAATCAAGATGGGAGTGAACTTATTAGGGCATGTGCTAGTGTTATTTTAAATATGGGGTTCTAATTTGCTTTGTTTATTTTCTTATACCATGAATGCTTTGTCTCAGTTTTTTTGTTTGTTTTGATAATCTATAAATTTGTCAGCAAAATGTGCTTCTTCATTACTTTTGTGTTCATCTCTTTGTTTTTGATGCATTTTTAAAATCAGGGATTGTATGTTCTGTGATTATTTCATAGAATTAGGTTAACCATCAGACTGTATGCCATATATACTCGCACACAAGTTGAGTCCAACTCTAAACAACATAGACTCTGCTCTGCCATTGCACAATGTGCTGGCAGATCCAGATCTGTGTTGTTTGTTCAACTGATTACTCCTAACAACTGCATAGATCCAGATCTGCTGGCGCATTATGTGATGGCAGATCTGGGTCTATGCAGCTTGCTGTTGGACTCAACTTATAGGCAATTATATATTGTAATAATCCATGTCATCAAGTTGTATATTGTCTATAGACTTCTACTTGTATTATTGGCATACAGTGTACTGGATTTACTTGCATCCAATCAGTACTCTCATTGCATTGACAAATATACATGTACACTGTACCAAAATAAATCAAAGTATTGAAAGTACTGCAAGGTTTCTGTTATATATATTTTGAAATTGCTGTAGAGTATGAATTAAAATTCTCTAACCTGTATGATAATATTATTTATTCGTATTTAAAAATGCTGTTAATGTTATCAAGCATTCTCCTGTAGAATCCAGGGATAGCACTTTCTGCTCTGTTTGGTGTACATTTGTCATTCTCTCTCTCTCTCTCTCTCTCTCTCTCTCTCTCTCTATATATATATATATATATATATCTATATATATATATATATATATATATATATATATATATATATATATATTGCTTTTCATGGTGTAGTAATAAAAAAGTAGTGAAATAATTTGGAACGTCTACTGGTGTAACCCATTCAATTTTTGGGGGGATTTCGTTCAATTATTTTTTTACTTTTTTGTACTTTGGTTATATATTTATAAATGTTTGGTTTCCAATTCATTATTTATTCAGATTTTTGTGGCCATCAGCTTAACACTGAATGACTACTTTATGGTAGTGTTGGCTATGGACCTAAGTATTCAACTCCAGATGCAATTTGATTTACCTTTATAGTCAAATAGCTGTAAGATGACTGGACATTTGGTTTACTTAGTCATACCATTCAACTTGTATTAAAATTCTAACATGATGTCATCATATAATGTCTCCAAATTATTCTTGGAAAATCTTGGGAAATTATGTCAACATTTAAAGTATACATAAATGTATGTAGATGCCTTTACTAATCTTAAATAAAATATTAACTGTTATTCTAAAATTGAATACTAAATTAGTTTTACCAAAGTCTTTTCATTCCTGATTGTTGTGTAATCTGCACTTTAGTTATCACCACAAAACTTCCAGATGAAAATTATTGATTGCTATGGACTTTTACAATGGCAGCATCAAGAAAAGTAAACTTGAGGTCTAATCATTACAAGTGCAAATCAAATTTTTTCCAACATGCAGCGCTTTCACTGTAACATCATAGCGTGACATTCAATCTGGTTTAGATTGGATTATACCTCAGGCATGGTCTGGTCTAAAACTGTCGATGTACTTTAACATTGATTTTTATTTTATGTATTTCTCAGGTCTGAAACTGTCGATGATACTTTAACATTGATTTTGTTTTATGTATTTCTCAGGTCATTTCTATAATGATCTCTAAAGGAATATTAATCAACAAGGAGAAAAATAAAGTGAATAATCGTCATTTAAAGGTAACGTGTTATCAAATTCTGAAAATGACACCATTACATGAAATAGCTGGTACTGAATGCCTACATGACCTGTATGACTTTAATACACAACAAATATTTTCTTCTAAAACAAATGGCAGGGTGGAAGGATTTTGTTCACTATCAATGTCAAAGGCTTAAACAGATAAACACTGAGTCAATCAACTACTCAAACGAGTGAGCAATTTTTGATTGAGTGAGTGCCAGTGATGATGTCATAGTAAAATGGAATCTGCCATCCTGGTTATGATCCAAATGACCAGTCATGTGATCATATTATGTTGTGGAATCTGCCATCCTGGTTATGATCCAAATGACCAGTCATGTGATCATATTATGTTGTGGAATCTGCCATCCTGGTTATGATCCAAATGACCAGTCATGTGATCATATTATGTTGTGGAATCTGCCAATCAGGTTATGATCCAAATGACCAGTCATGTGGTCATATTATGTTGTGGAATCTGCCATCCTGGTTATGATCCAAATGACCAGTGATGTGATCATATTATGTTGTGGAATCTGCCATCCAGGTCATGATCCAAATGACCAGTCATGTGATCATATTATGTTGTGGAATTTGCCATCCAGGTTATGATCCAAATAACCAGTCATGTGATCATATTATGTTGTGGAATCTGCCATCCAGGTTATGATCCAAATGACCAGTCATGTGATCATATTATGTTGTGGAATCTGCCATCCAAGTTATGATTCAAATGACCAGTCATGTGATCATATTATGTTGTGCATGAATAGGATGATTAGAGAATAAAATGAGATTGTTTGTCTGCGTATCTTTATTTTCTTAATGCAACACAAAGTTTGAAAGATTACTGACTGTAGTGCCTACATACAGAATTCTGAAATTATACAATGACTGGTTTGCTTTCATGCATGCATGTAAGGTATTACTACATATAGAATTCTAAAATTATACAATGACTGGTTTGCTTTCATGCATGCATGTACGGTATCACTACATACAGAATTCTGAAATTATGCAATGACTGGGTTTGCTTTCATGCATGCATGTACGGTATCACTACATACAGAATTCTGAAATTATGCAATGACTGGTTTGCTTTCATGCATGCATGTAAGGTATCACTACATATAGAATTCTAAAATTATACAATGTCTGGTTTGCTTTCATGCATGCATGTAAGGTATCACTACATATAGAATTCTAAAATTATACAATGTCTGGTTTGCTTTCATGCATGCATGTAAGTTATTACTACATACAGCATTCTGTAATTATTATAATATGTCTGGTTTGCTTTCATGCATGCATGTAAGGTATTACTACATATAGAATTCTGAAATTATACAATGTCTGGTTTGCTTTCATACATGTAAGGTATTACTACATATAGAATTCTGAAATTATACAATGACTGGTTTGCTTTCATGCATGCATGTAAGGTATTGCTACATACAGCATTCTGTAATTATTATAATATGTCTGGTTTGCTTTCATGCATGCATGTAAGGTATTACTACATATAGAATTCTAAAATTATACAATGTCTGGTTTGCTTTCATGCATGCATGTAAGGTATCACTATATAGAATTCTAAAATTATACATTGTCTGGTTTGCTTTCATACATGCATGTAAGTTATTACCACATACAGCATTCTGTAATTATTATAATATGTCTGGTTTGCTTTCATGCATGCATGTAAGGTATTACTACATATAGAATTCTGAAATTATATAATGTCTGGTTTACTTTCATACATGCGTGTAAGTTATTACTACATACAGAATTCTAAAATTATACAATGTCTGGTTTACTTTCATACATGCATGTAAAGTATTACTACATACAGAATTCTGAAATTATATAATGTCTGGTTTACTTTCATACATGCATGTAAGGTATTACTACATATATAATTCTAAAATTATACAATGTCTGGTTTACTTTCATACATGCATGTAAGGTATTACTACATACAGAATTCTGAAATTATATAATGTCTGGTTTACTTTCATGCGTGCATGTAAGGTATTACTACATATAGAATTCTGAAATTATGCAATGTCTGGTTTGCTTTCATACATGTAAGGTATTACTACATATAGAATTCTGAAATTATACAATGACTGGTTTGCTTTCATACATGCATGTAAGGTATTACTACATTAATTAGTTCCTTATATATTTCCTTCCCTGCTCACATTTTCTAAAATGGAATCCAGTGTATTAGTTCAAAGTTAATATACACCAAGACTATCTTCTAAGGCGTCCCCCACCCCCTAAAAAATATACGTATTTCTGCTAACCCGACCAATACCATTTTTACCGTCCAACCCTACCTTTTTTTATATAAAAAAAAATCGGCAAAAGATTTTGGTAATTTATTCAGCACATACAAGAAAATATATACCATATGCTCAGTTCATACAAATATGGCATATATAAAAAAAAATTATAAGACAATTTTTCTAAAAGCGACCAACCATCATACTATATATTTTTTCAAGGTGAAAACACACATCTTTTTGTGTCTCATGTTAAGCACTAACTTGGATACAATGTATCAAAAACTCAGCATAGGTTACATTTTGCATTTTCTACAAATTGTTGCATTTGAATGAAATTACTGGAATTTTTTTAGTTCAAATGGCGTTTCCAGAACCAGTCAAATATCACCTGTTGTTTTGTCATCTTGATTTGGGAATTTGAGTGCTGCTGGATTAAATACTTACAGTTCTATAATTCAGTTCAAATAGGATTTTCTGCATGTTAAAATTACGAAATAATTGAGTCATCGACTGTGTGCATGAATTTCATATTTTGATCAAGTTGCATTCAAAGTAGATTTGTTACCTCCTAAAGAATTTACTTTTAGATAGTCCCCACATTTAACTTAACAAAAATTGAGAGTTACTGCTCTTTTCTTTTTACCTATAGTCCATCCTATGTACTAAACAAACATTCTGTTCATACTGAGTTTGAAGATAAATTGGGAAAATAACATCTACATTCATTTGATTTATTAGTCAGAATTCAAAAAGAAAATTTCCTAAAGACCTCTAAAATGTAATTTAATTAGATTTAAATGACCAAGTTCACAGTGTTTTCAATGCAGTGGGGAGGGTGGGAAGTGTCATTAAATACCAAGTATGACCTCCCTCCCCCCCCCCCCCCCAAAAAAAAGAAAAGATAATTTTATAGCTTTATTAACATCAACAAATATTGGAATTCTGTCCGAATATATGGCATGCATATTTGAATAGGAAATATGTATTTGTTTCAGCTCTAATCTCAATTTTGTTAGGTACTAACCAGGACACAGTATATCAAAAAATCAGTTTTGGTTATGTTGCTTTTTCTGGAAATAGTTGGATTTGAGTGAAATGACTGGACTTCTGAGTGCAAGTGATCATTTAGACTTTATTGTGTTTTTTTTTCTATTGAATGTAAGTAACATTCTTTACTGCTTAGAAAATCTCCAGGAAAAATCATGTAAAAAAGAATGATTTTTTTTAGAGACTAGAATAGGATACAATAAGAGTTGATTTGCAACTACAGTTAGTTTAGTGATATCTGCAAGTGCAACAAGGGCATCTTGATTTGCTCCTGTCCAGACATACATGTATATATGATACTTTCTTCCATATGTCCTGAGTTAACTCATTGACACAATTATGCAAGAAGTACTGAACACTGACAAATTAATCCAATTCATTTGACATGTTCTTACAACATATGTAAATGACCTAATTAGACTTTAAGTAATTTTTAGCATATTTTAATAAGACTCAAGCGCTATTTGGACTTTATTTGTTTTTTTGCTGAAAATTTTGTTAGCATAATTACCAGCTTGCAAAAACTGCTTGACCTTGGTATGTGAAATTTAGTTTGCATGTATATTTACAAATGTAGATCGCCTCTTTAAATTTTTTATCCAATTAATTGATTTTTTTTACAACTTTTATTAGTTTCTTTTTATTATAAACTTTTACTGTTTAAACTTAAGACTCTTTGTGGCAGTGGGGGACATATTTTTACAAACATAAATCTAGTAAATAAATTAATCTCACGTACTAGGATATTGCTGTGGTCACACACACTTTGCACATTTAATATGGTTGCAGGTGTAGTGCCAAGTTTTAGAATATGTTAGTTAAATTTGATGACCCATCTAAGGTTAGTTGTTTTCTCTGGCTGATCTAGTCATCTTCATCTCGGAGACCACACACTATGCCAACATCTTCATCCGGAGAAAACACACTATGCCAACATCTTCATCTCGGAGACCACACACTATGCCAACATCTTCATCTCGGAGACCACACACTATGCCAACATCTTCATCTCGGAGACCACACACTATGCCAACATCTTCATCTCAGAGACCACACACTATGCCAACATCTGAGCTGTTGACAATACTTAACACAAGATATCAGAACAACTTGTTGTTTGACAGATATAAAATAAATGCAGTTGAAATTAAAGTGCCAGTACCAAATAGTGTGAAAGTACTGAACTGGTAGATTAGTACTTGTACTGGTAGATTATTACTCATACTGATAGATGATTACTTGTACTGGTAGATTATTACTTGTACTGGTAGATCATTACTTGTACTGGTAGATTATTACTTGTACTGGTAGATTATTACTTGTACTGGTAGATCATTACTTGTACTGGTAGATTATTACTTGTACTGGTAGATTATTACTCATACTGGTAGATTATTACTTGTACTGGTAGATTATTACTTGTACTGGTAGAGTATTACTTGTACTGGTAGATAATTACTTGTATTGGTAGATTATTACTTGTACTGGTAGATTATTACTCATACTGGTAGATTATTACTTGTACTGGTAGATTATTACTTGTACTGGTAGATTATTACTCATACTGGTAGATTATTACTTGTACTGGTAGATTATTACTTGTACTGGTAGATAATTACTTGTATTGGTAGATTATTACTTGTACTGGTAGATAATTACTCATACTGGTGGATTATTACTCATACTGGTAGATAATTACTCATACTGGTAGATTCTTACTTGTACTGGTAGATAATTACTCATACTGGTAGATTCTTACTTGTACTGGTAGATAATTACTCATACTGGTAGATTATTACTCGTACTGGTAGATAATTACTCATACTGGTAGATTATTACTTGTACTGGTAGATAATTACTCATACTGGTAGATTCTTACTTGTACTGGTAGATAATTACTCATACTGGTAGATTATTACTTGTACTGGTAGATTATTACTTGTATTGGTAGATAATTACTTGTACTGGTAGATTATTACTCATACTGGTAGATCATTACTTGTACTGGTAGATTATTACTTGTACTGGTAGATTATTACTCATACTGGTAGATTATTACTTGTACTGGTAGATTATTACTTGTACTGGTAGATAATTACTTGTATTGGTAGATTATTACTTCTACTGGTAGATAATTACTCATACTGGTAGATTATTACTCATACTGGTAGATAATTACTCATACTGGTAGATTCTTACTTGTACTGGTAGATAATTACTCATACTGGTAGATTATTACTCGTACTGGTAGATAATTACTCATACTGGTAGATTATTACTTGTACTGGTAGATAATTACTCATACTGGTAGATTCTTACTTGTACTGTTAGATAATTACTCATACTGGTAGATTATTACTTGTACTGGTAGATTATTACTTGTACTGGTAGATTATTACTTGTACTGGTAGATAATTACTCGTACTGATAGATTATTACTCATAGTGGTAGATTATTACTCATACTGGTAGATTATTACTTGTACTGGTAGATTATTACTTGTACTGGTAGATTATTACTCGTACTGGTAGATTATTACAACCTCTTCAACTGTTGACATAAGCCAGATTTAATGGAATATATTATTTCTAATAAATAAATGGAAAATGAAATAATTAACTTTATTGCTTTTGTATTTGTTAAAAGTTTATCTTTTGTTTCAGGCAAGCCAATATCTGATAGCACATACTCCAGAAACCAGCTGTCTACAATGGCCTATGTTAGGAAGGGGAAAATTATTTACCAGTGGGTCCGGAGGCTTTGTGTAATTAGTGGAACTCGTCTGCACATTTACAGAGGTAAACTTTATCACCATCTTTGTGCAGTTACATAATAATGTAAATGTTGTATTTGACTTTGATATTATAATGATGCTGTTGTTTGACTTTGATATTATAATGATGCTGTTGTTTGACTTTGATATTATGAAGATGCTGTTGTTTGACTTTGATATTATGATGATGCTGTTGTTTGACATGGATATTATGAAGATGCTGTTGTTTGACTTTGATATTATGATGATGCTGTTGTTTGACTTTGATATTATGATGATGCTGTTGTCTGACATGGATATTATGAAGATGCTGTTGTTTGACTTTGATATTATGATGATGCTGTTGTTTGACATGGATATTACGAAGATGCTGTTGTTTGACTTTGATATTATGATGATGCTATTGTTTGACATGGATATTATGAAGATGCTGTTGTTTTATCTACTGAATAATATATGCTCGCTTATAAGTAGAGTCCAACTGCAACCTGCACAGACCCAGATCTGCCATCTCATAATGTGCTGGCAGATCTGGATCTATGCAGTTTGGTAGGAGTAATCAGTAGAACAAACAGCATAGTCCCTGATCTGCTGGCACATTAAGTGATGGCAGGTCAGGGTCTGTGTTGTTTGCAGTTAGTCTTGAATTAGAAATGAGTAACTATTGTAATTAAATTTCATTGATGTCCACAGAATTCCTAAAATACCACATGACTTAGAAAACTAGATTTTGTTTCCTCATTTCTAATTGAAAAGTTTTTGTTTTCTAGATACATGTATGCACAAATATGGATAAACAAAGTTGGACAATCAAGTTTCATAAATCCATACTCCATGTATCTATCAAGCATATATATATTTCCTCATTCAATTTCCAGATAAAAACAAAACCACAAAGCCAACAATTGTGCAGTTGGCAAAGGGGACTGTTGAGGAATATCAGATAAAGGGACATGACTTTTCTCTGAAGTTGACCTCAACATTGCAGGGCGAGCGGTCCGTGTACCTGTCATTTTCAAATGAGAAGGATTACAACAAATGGCTGCGTAAAACCAAGAAGGTAGTTGCAAATGGAGCTGCTTAGTTTTATCTTCATTTTGCACAGGAAGAATCAGTAGAGACTTGTTTATAAATACTATTAAAGATAGTGGTTTACAGATGGGAAGAGTTTTTTAAAATCATTCAGAGTTAATTAAATAGTGATGGCCTTAAAGAAATTTTGTCTTAAAATTGTCCTTGAAGTCCTTTTGTCAACCATTAAAAAAATTCCAGTGGTCCCAAGTTCATTCCTTGGTTCCAACACATGCAAGTATTATGGACTTTGTCCAGAAAATTGATTGTCCAGAAAACTTACAAATATATGGAGAATAAATCCTGTATCTAGGTGACACTGTGATTGTCCTAATGATTGAATACTCCGGAGAGGTGGCGTCTGTGTAATCAATGTTTTACTGTAGAAGTCACCAATTCAAGTTCTTTTAGTTTCACCAGTTTACTCAAGAACCACAATGCATCCAATCATCTGGGCTATTGAGAACAAGTTGTAGCCTTGGGTCATAACTCATAAACTATTGAGATCCTCACCCTATAGCAATACACACTAACTATTGAGATCCTCATCCTATAGCAATACACCCTAACTATTGAGATCCACACCCTATAGCCGTATACATTCACTATTGAGATCCTCACCCTATAGCCATATACATTCACTATTGAGATCCTCGCCCTATAGCCATATACATTCACTATTGAGATCCTCACCCTATAGCCATATACATTCACTATTGAGATCCTCACCCTATAGCCATATACATTCACTATTGAGATCCTCGCCCTATAGCCATATACATTCACTGTTGAGATCCTCGCCCTATAGCCATATACACTCACTGTTGAGATCCTCGCCCTATAGCCATATACACTCACTATTGAGATCCTCACCCTATAGCCATGTACATTCACTATTGAGATCCTCACCCTATAGCCATGTACACTCACTATTGAGATCCTCACCCTATAGCCATGTACACTCACTATTGAGATCCTCGCCCTATAGCCATATACACTCACTATTGAGATCCTCACCCTATAGCCATATACATTCACTATTGAGATCCTTGCCCTACAGCCATATACACTCACTATTGAGATCCTCGCCCTATAGCCATATACATTCACTATTGAGATCCTCGCCCTATAGCCATATACACTCACTATTGAGATCCTCGCCCTATAGCCATATACACTCACTATTGAGATCCTCGCCCAATAGCCATATACATTCACTATTGAGATCCTCGCCCAATAGCCATATACATTCATTATTGAGATCCTCGCCCAATAGCCATATACATTCACTATTGAGATCCTCACCCTATAGACATATACACTCACTATTGAGATCCTCGCCCTATAGACATATACACTAACTGTTGAGATCCTCGCCCTACAGACATATACACTAACTATTGAGATCCTCACCCTATAGCAATATACATTCACTATTGAGATCCTCACCCAATAGGCCTATACACTAACTATTGAGATCCTCACCCAATAGCCATATACATTCACTATTGAGATCCTCACTCAATAACCATATACACTAACTGAGTATGAAATAATAAATTTATGCAATCAACTGACATTGGCCCCAGCATTCATAATACCTCCAGGCATGGCTCAATTTTTAAGCTTGTCCACTTGACAATTTCTAGTAGTTTTGTCTATGGACAAGTAGTTACTCCAAGGTCATGTCACATGGTGTCGCATAAAAACATGATCAAACTCCAAAAGCCCACAACAGGATTGATCCCATTCAAGTTACACAAATCCTTCAGACTGTATCGATGAAAAAACTTGGAGGGCATATTTTCAGTTTAACATTTTGTTACAAAAATGAGCTATTCAAATAGTTTGACATGTACCTTTTTAAGAAGCCACTATTCCATGGGACAAGTACTTTGAAATATAAAATTCAAACCCATCAATGGACTTAGCTCCTCAGTCATAACTTGGAAACTATTAAGATCCTCACCTTATAGTGCATTTACTAAGAATGAAAAGACAAAATCAGATATGCAACTAAAATTGCCTCCTTTGTCTATTCTTAGCCTATGGAACTTTACTTAGGGGTACAGATTTTTGGAGGAGGGTGGGACAAGTCAGAGGGAATGCAAAGAATTATGTTTTACAACACTTTAATTTTTACAAGATATGCAATCAACAGAATTAAAAGAAATTTCTACAGAAACCATTCTACTGACACTCATTTCTCAACCAACTGCTTTTTCATTTGGCTGTTAGGCTGATGTCAACCAGGTGAGCAATTTCAGGCCCACTGGGACCTCTTGTTCATGTATCTTAAAAGCTTCATTTCAAAAACCATTTTAAGATTGTCTAGTAATTATTGTTGAAAAACCATTTTAAGATTGTCTAGTAATTATTGTTGAAAAACCATTTTAAGATTGTCTAGTAATTATAGTTGAACCTTGAGTTTAAAAGAACATATGATTAAATTTCCTTGCAAAATATGATTAAAATTTCCTAGCATGTAATACAGAATTCTTCATGCACATTACATCAGCACTGCTATACATTTGATGGAATAATTAAATTTCATGGTATAAAAGCTCCACATGTAAATTCAGAATATTGAAGTCAGCAGAGTGTTAAGCTTGGAATTAATTTCCCACGCCTTTACAAGCGGTATCTCAGTGTCTAGAAGGGGGTCTGCTGGTCTCACCTGTACATACTTATCTAATCAAGTGTCTGAAGCTATGAATGATAGACATGTCTGAGATGGCTACCTCATTTAGCATGTGTAGTCAGCTGGAAATGTGAGAAGAATGCAAGACTGCTGTGTTGTTGTAGGCTGCTTGTGAATGAGACTTGAGTGACAATATCGTAAACATACATTGTTTTCGTTAAGTTTGCAGGTGGATTGCATTTGTGAAATTAAATGGCCATGAATTACATTTGTTATTAAAATGGATATAAAATCAACTTGAACCTGTTTAACATATTGAAACCATGAAATGTAGTAGCAGAGGCAAAGTAGGCTTAATATTATTGTTTCATTTATAGACACAAATATGTGCTTATGAACATTAATGCATATCTGATGAAATGTATAAATGGTATACAGAATTGTAGATTTTTGAATTAGACAGGAAAGTTGATTAATGGAATTTCTGTTGTGCAAATGAGGTTCATATTATTCAACTTGTCAAATTGACATTTAAGGGATGGTCATTCCATATAATTGGCACCATGTATCCACTATTGTGCTGAGGTGCCATAAAATGTTATTGCGTACACACATTACATATATAATAGCTGTATATTTTATTGATGAAAGAACCATCTCCATTACTTGGCATTAGTTTGTCCAGCCTTGAATATGCTTCATAGTGGGTACTACAGTGAAATGTGATTTCCCTTAGTCTGACTTACAGGTGTTGCATGTGTAAGGTTGGATAGTGGCCCAATAGTTTATATTGACATGTGCCAGTATTTATCATTATGCTGTTGATTAGAATTCTATTAAATGAAAATTGTATACAGTGGTAATCTATATAGTCATGAATTTCAGATACCATATGTACTCGCATACAAGTCGGATCCAACTGCAAACTGCACAAAACCCAGATCTGCCATTGCACAATTCACCAGTAGATCAAAGTCTATGTAGTTAGGAGTAATCAGTAGAACAAACAAAATATACCATGATCTGCTGGCACATTATGTGATAGCAGATTATGGTCTATGTTGTTTGCAATTGGACTTGACTTAGTGAGTATATATGGCATATTTTAGAAATATATGTACATGGTCAGTATTTATGATGAACTGAGTGATAGAAAATGTTGATTGTGTCTTTTAGGTTAATGAACATTTATTCAAAAGGTCGTGCATGAAAAAAATGTCTTCTAATTTAAATTCAGAATCTAAATTGATCAGCTCTAAGTCACTCTTCATCATTCTCTGCGAATGTTAAAAAGTACATTATATTTATGTGCAGTATGACAGGATTTCTTCTGCTCTACCGTCTGGTACCTAAACAGTATGTTAGATTTATGTGCAGTATGATTGGGCTTCTGTTCTACCTTCTGGTACCTAAACAGAAATTACTTTTTCTTCCTTGTTATTTATGATGTCAGTAATCATGACAGAAATGACTTCTTCTTCCTTGTTATTTATGATGTCAGTAATCATGACAGAAATGACTTCTTCTTCCTTGTTATTTATTATATCAGTAATCATGACAGAAATGACTTCTTCTTCTGTTGTTATTTATCATGTCAGTAATCATGACAGAAATGACTTCTTCTTCCTTGTTATTTATGATGTCAGTAATCATGACAGAAATTACTTTTTCTTCCTTGTTATTTATGATGTCAGTAATCATGACAGAAAAAAATTAATTCTGTTCTAATTGTTCAATAAATTGCTTCAGTAAAAGGTAAATTGTCCAGACCCATCAGGAAACAATTATTTTACCCAGAAAAATAATATTCCAGGTTAAACATTTTTACCAACAATAGCAAGGTATTTAACAGGAGACATGGTTGGAGTAAACAATCTGGATAATCAGAGTCTGGATAATTGGTACTCTGCTGTACTTTTTCTTTTCAAAATAATATAATTATGCAGTGAACTAATAATTCTGGTATCTATGTAATATGGAATGCAATGAAGTCAGTGTTTTCTCCAGGCTGTGCCTTTTGTAATATGGAATGCATGGAAGTCAGTGTTTTCTCCAGGCTGTGCCTTTTGTAATATGGAATGCATGGAAGTCAGTGTTTTCTCCAGGCTGTGCCTTTTGTAATATGGAATGCATGGAAGTCAGTGTTTTCTCCAATCTGTGCCTTTTGTAATATGGAATGCATGGAAGTCAGTGTTTTCTCCAGGCTGTGCCTTTTGTAATATGGAATGCATGGAAGTCAGTGTTTTCTCCAGGCTGTGCCTTTTGTAATATGGAATGCATGGAAGTCAGTGTTTTCTCCAGACATCAGCAAATGCATTATAAAAAGTACACAAAAACAACCATCTATATTGTTTACAAACTTGTGCTGACTATTAGGCAATTTAAGACAAGTCCTCTAAGTCATCAAGATGCTCAAATATAACATAAGAAGGTTCTTATTGATCAAGATTACCTTATGTTTTGACAGACCTCTGAGCAAGCAAAGCATAAGGAATGAAAGAGTAATGGACTTTGTAACACTGAATTAGGCCAGTGATGGTGATCACGAATGATCGTCTGATATAAATTCAGTTACATGCTATGTATTTAGTGGCTGTAGGAAATGACTGATTTAAAATGAATGATGATGACAATGGGACATTTGCCTTGGCATCTGATACCGCTGGGTACTGGGAGTGATAGCTTGGCCATTCAGGCATAAAGAATACATAACAAAATACAGCTACCATATATACTCGTGTACAATCCAATACCAACTGCAAACTGCATAGACCCAGATCTGCCATCGCATAATGTGCCATCATATCTGGGTCTATGCAGTTTGTAAGGACTAATCAGTAGAACAAACAACATAGATCCTGATCTGCCGGCGCATTATGCGACGACAGATCAGGGTCTATGTTGTTTGCATTTGGACCCCTATTATATGCGAGTATGTATGGTAATAATCCCAAATGAAAGGTTGGTTCAGAAGTGACTAAAAAGATAGCTAAGATTTCATTCCTTTTCAAGTGTGCATGATGGAGTTACATGTAGACATTAAATCAATATAATTCTTATCTGAGACATTCTATATCTTGAATAAAAATATGAGAAAATGTCACAATAATAAGGCATGAAAGAGAAATACTAAATTAATATTAAATTAATGTATTTTAATGGAATTTACCGGTAATATTAATATTCATAATTGTGGAATTTAATATTAATATTCATAATTGTGATGCTTTAAGAAGCATATTTCATAGTAAATGATGAAACAGTAGATAGGACTCCCAGAAAGTTAAAAGGTCTCCATAAATTTGACCATGGGGGACTCTTAGGATCCCATTTCTTGGAAACCTGGAGAAAACACCATGAATTTTTACAAACCAGTTGATGTGGGTAATTTGAAACAATATTTTCAAAAACTTGAGTATGTTGTTAACTTTTGCTTGACTAGATTTGTGTAATGTCATGTTCAAATCTTAGAATTGCTCACATTTGCAGTTTGCTAGGTCATGTAAATCTCAAAATTTTCATGATCATCACATTTTACTTGGAATCAAAATGAAATAATGAAAATATTATTGTGAATTAACTTTTATTCATGGAGTACCACTTTTTCTGGATTTCATGGCAGCTACAGATGCCAAATTTAAGGATTCAGTGAACAATTATCCATCCATAAAAATAATTTGAACTCTCTTCTCAATGAATGAATTTAAGTACTGACTAAAATGTTCTTTTTTGCAAAACCATATAATTTATACTAATTAAAATGTAGAAATTCACATTATTCATGTCAGCGTTCCAAATACCTGTCAAGCTGTACTAAAAATAGGACAACCTACTTGAACATTTTAGTGGCCATTTCAAATTTTAGATCACCAAGCTCTAATAAATAGTTTTTAGTTAAAGCAAATTAAAGAGCAATTATTAATTTATTTTTTTTTGCTAGAAGGGCATACTGTTCTTTTAGTAGTCTCATTGGCCCAGATTGTCATTAATTTTGCATTACTAATGGCTCTCAATATACTTTTAGTAGTCTCATTGACACAGATTGTCGTTAATTTTGCATTACTAATGGCTCTCAATATACTTTTAGTAGTCTCATTGACACAGATTGTCATTAGTTTTGCATTACTAATGGCTCTCAATATACTTTTAGATACATCACAAGTCCAGTTAGATTAAACATGAAAGGTTCAAGTTTCAAACCCAATTTCTACATGATCCTTTGCCACGTTAGAAATGATCTGTGGATGAGAAATCTCAAAAGGGGTAAACAGTTGAATTTATATGTTTATTGTAAATTTGTTGTTTCCTTATCTATATTATATACATGTTTTTTCAGGCCACAGCCAAACTGCCCACAAAGGCCGATTTGTCCAACTGTCACCTGGAATTTCTGCCAGAGACGGTTTTCATCAATGAAGAGCTGGAGTACCTCAACCTGCGTCACAATGTGCTGAAAGAGAGGCCAATAGAGGAGGACATCTACACCATAGGGTGGCTGGATGACCTTCCCAGGTAAGTCATCGGAAAATGCAACAGGCCCTGGTTTCACCAAACATTTATAATTTTTCTCTGCAAATAGTGTTTTCATGCCCAAGTGTCCATGAAGATAAAGTTTGCATATGAAAATTTCCCTTAGTAGGTTGAAATGAAATTCTTACATCCTAAATTCCATTGTACAGATTTTCTTCTTTTCTCTGAGAAGAAAATGATGGTTTTCTCATGTTTTAGGAATTTTATTACCACTGTTTTCCAGTATATTTTCAAAACTTGTAAAGTAGAGACATAAAAGTTCTTTTTTTTCTTTTTCTCCTCCTCAACCATAATTATTGATATTATTTTCTATCAGATAATGCAAATTCTCTCTTTGAGTAGAAATTTTGAGAAATTTAGTGAAGTCAGTTATGTAATTTCTTTCTTCGCATTAAGTCATTACCATTATGCCAACTAATATACTTTGCCTCACATAGTACTTTATGTGGTAATTTATATTGTCATAACCTTATGCACTGGCTATGTAAATAATAAATTTGTGGAATTTTTCTGCTAACATTCATCTAAGACCTTCCAATTTTTGCAGCAAAGTTATACTAAAAAAACAGATCATAATCTACAATTAAATCTTGATTGAAAATGCACAAATTATTTAAGAAACTAAAAGAGAAAGCTTTATACAATTAAATCTTGATTGAAAATGCACAAATTATTTAAGAAACTAAAAGAGAAAGCTTTCACCAGTTTATTCGTGATGTGTTTGCCCAGTCCTTAAGGGGAGACAATCTACTACTATTTGGACTTTGTCCTTGCAAGTAACAGTTGTATTACTAAAAATATTATGTTATGTAATTTAAGGCACATCAGCATAATCTTGGCTGTATAATGCTGAGTAGAAGTTATGGCAGAAAAAAGTGTGGTAAATGGCTAAAACACTTCCAAATAACAGTAAACATACTTCTGTAAGATCGAAGAATAACAGTAAACATACTCCTGTAAGATTGAAGAATACCAGTAAACATACTACTGTAAGATCGAAGAATAACAGTAAACTTACTGCTGTAAGATTGAAGAATAACAGTAAACATACTGCTGTAAGATTGAAGAATAACAGTAAACATACTGCTGCAAGATTTGAAGAATAACAGTAAACTTACTGCTGTAAGATTGAAAAATAACAGTAAACTTACGGCTGTAAGATTGAAGAATAACAGTAAACATACTGCTGTAAGATTGAAGGATAAAAGGTTGAGATTAAGTAAAAGTTCTTAAAAAGGTTTGAATATAAAAGGTAAATGTTAAAGATGTAAAAACCTTAAAAGTACTGAGTATAGTAACAATGTCATGGAAAATTCACATATAGTAATCTGAAATCATTTGAACTAATAAAACAAGAGTTATCTTCCTTGGTGACACAAGTGCACTGTATTCCTTGAACATTCACATATGGTTATCTGAAATCATTCAACTAATAAATGAAAAAAAATTAAAAAACATACAATGATGCCATTATGAACCACCTTTCCTAATTTTACTAATACATTTAATCTCTGTATTGAGGCACATGTCTGCAGAAAAAAACAAAATGTGGTTCTTTAAGTGTCCTTATTGGACAGTTTTAATGTATGTGCATTGAAATATCTTCTTGAAATCATAAGCATTTTTAATGCTAAATTTTAGCTCACCTGGTCAAAGACCAAATGAGTTTATGGTGTGGTGCTGCATCTATCATCCGTTGTGTGTTGTCGGTCCATTGTCTGTTGTACATCGTACTGTTTTCTATCATCCATTGTGTGTTGTCAGTCCATTGTCTATTGTACATCGTACTGTTTTCTATCATCCATTGTGTGTTGTCAGTCCATTGTCTGTTGTACATCGTACTGTTTTCTGTCATCCGTTGTGTGTTTTCAGTCCATTGTCTGTTGTACATCGTACTGTTTTCTATCATCCATTGTGTGTTGTCAGTCCATTGTCTGTTGTACATCGTACTGTTTTCTATCATCCATTGTGTGTTGTCAGTCCATTGTCTGTTGTACATCATCCTGTGTTTCTGTTATTTGTCAATCAGCACTTTTTTGTGAACACTCTAGAGGCTTAATTTCTGGTCAGATTCAATCAAACTTGGTATGTAAGTTTATATCATCAAGACTGCAGATGAGCTTGATTATGAGCAACATTCATGCAGATTAATGAGGTGATCTAGCATTTGATAGTTTGAGCCTGTGAAAACTCTAGAGGCCATATTTCTAATCAGATTTTGACCAGATATGGTATGTAAGTTTATATCATCAAGACTGATGAGTTTGGTTAAGAGTGTCATCCACACACATTAATAAGGTGATCTTGCATCTGATTGGCTGAGGTTGTTCACACTTTACAGGCCATATTTCTGATCACATTTTGATCAGATTTGGTGTGTAATCTTATATCTGCAAGATGTCAGAGGTATTTGATCCTGAGCAACATCTACACATATTGATGAGGTGATCTTGCATCTGATTGGCTGAGCTTGTGAACACTATAGAGGCCATATTGCTTATCACATTTTGATCATACCTGATGTGTAGATTATATCATCAATATCTCAGAAGAGTTTGATTATGATCAACATCCACACATATTAATGAGGTGATCTCGCATCTGATTGTTTGAGCTTATGAACACTATAGAGACCATATGTCTAAACAGATTTTAATCAGAATTGCTGTGTACCGGTAAGCTTGTTTCATCAAAATGTCAGATGAGTGTGATCATGAGCAAGATCCTTGCATATTAATCAGGATCTAGGCTGATCAGATGGTAGGAATGGAAACCTGCAACTGTCTGGTCAGGAATCCAATATGTTAAACACTGCTACAGATCCCTTGGGTCAGGATCTCAATGGTTTCCAAGTTATGACTCCAGGGACAGGACCTCAGAAGTAAGGATATAGGACAGACCTAGTAATCCATGCTGATTGCACAGATTTATTCCCCTTATAATGCTAAGTAAGTGTATATACTTTAAGGGTTGGGCTATGAACAGTTACCAAGTTATAAATAAGGGGACAGAGAAATATCCAGGGGACAATCCTGAATCATGGTTGTATAAATGACTTGTCCTTTATGTATGTATGTATATATATATATATATATATATATATATATATATATATATATATATATATATATATATATATATATATATATATACACACACATATATATATAGTCCTGGAAAAAGATGGCAGCCGTAGTTGCTCAGTTATTAGAGCAGACTCCTAATCCAAGGGTTGCAGGTTCAATACCCACCCAGACCCCAGCCCAGGTCACCTGCCTTGGTGTGTCCTTGGGACAGGCACCGTGTTAAAAGTGCCTTTAAAACGAACAAAAACAAAAACTAGGAGAGATTATGACACCAACATTAATAGACATTGTAACAACTATGTGCTCCCAGCTTTTTTCTCGCTACAGTTTCTAGATGTGTGTGAATTTGTATTCACAACCTGACATATGTCAACTACCAGGTGAGCACTATTGGGTCTACTTGGACCTCTTGTTATTTTATGCTTTCTTAGATTTCACAACTTGAGGAGTCTGAACCTGGCTGATAATGAATTGCATGTGTTTCCAATGGCTATATGCAAGATGAGGATGCTGACAGAGTTGAATGTGGCCAGTAACAAGATAACACAAATACCCCCGGATATCATAGGGCTAGAGAAGTAAAATTATATTTATTATTATATAACAAGATATGGCTTTAGAATATAATTTTCATTGAAAGATTAACCTCAGTGTCCTACCACTTCCATTGATTGAAAATATTCTATGTGTAATGTATTGTAATTTAACTTAATATTAACACCATTGTTTTTCTTATCTTATTTTAAATAAATCAAAAGAAAGAAATAAGTTTGTGAAAATCTTGATTTAAGCCATGTCTCATTTACTTTTGGAAATTGCTCTTTTCTGCTACGTTGGATTTACCTTTTTATTTTTTTTTTTTTTTAAAAATGTTAATATTTAAAATGCAGTAATATAAATCCAGATTTATTGTCTTCACTCAAATTGGGTTTAGTTTTTAATGTTGAATGAGAGTGTCTAGATCAAGAATATGAATGGAGTTTGTGTGTTGGGGGCGGGGGGTGTTAAAAATGTGAAGACAAATGTGTAGAGAAAAACTTCTTGGAGACAATGTTTTAAGTGAGTTCATGGTCAGCCTTATTCATACCTGTCTTACAAAAATATCATGTAACTGCTGGGTTTTACATAATCTGTTATCTGTTTAATTTTTTTCAGTTTACAACTTCTTCATGTCCATAACAATCACCTCACCTCACTCCCAGATGAACTATGTAGAATGAAGAATCTCATGGTGCTGGTCCTGGCATTTAACCGCTTTTCCACAATCCCTAGTGTTCTCCTACATACACATGATACTCAAAATCAAGTGGACAGTTTCATTATGGCAGGCAATATGGTTGATAAAATGCCTCATGAAGTGTTGAACCGAATGAGGCACATTAAAAAAATTGATCTTCGTATGAACAGACTGTCATTCATGCCGAGTGAGATGGCAAAATTTCATTTACTGGAGCATGTGACCCACTTAGATGTGCGTGACAATCATATCACTGATTTAGACATCAGGGCCCTACGATCCCTGGAATATTTGAACTGTGAGAGAAATCAAATCCATACACTGCAGGTCAATGGTAGTGCAATAAAGACTCTCTTTGCTAAAAGAAATGGTAAGTTGCACTTTACATCGTGCTTTTTAGAGGTACAAGTTGACAAAACTTATTTGTTTTTTTACAACAGTTATAGTAAAAACAGTGAAAATGGCAAAGTTTACTGATTGACTATAACATTTCAGAAATCATTCCATTTGTGATGTATTAATCATTCATCAATCAGTAAAATAATTGTTAATACAAATATTTGTTACCAAAAATTATTGCATCAGATTTTCTGTAGCAAAATGTTCAACCTTAAAACATCGAAAAAATGATGTAATTGTTGTAATTTTATGTTTATATTGTAACAAATTTGAAGTCTTGTTTTGACATATAAGAACCCCCTTGTTATTATAAACAGTTTTTATTAGTTTCAATCCACATATTTATCAGCACTTTCTAATCTAATGCAATATGTCAGAATTAGTTGTCCTGTTACTGATCATTATTTTGTGTAGTTATTTTTACAAAAAATCATTGGTCTCCAACATATTTAGGTTGCCTCTTGTGAATGTCTGAATATTTCTGGCATAGCAAAAGGCATGCAAGACAAAATATATATCCCTTGGAGCCAGTATGATCAGAATTTTTCTATGTAGTATGAACTTCACTGTTGAAATAATAATCACAATGATAGTGATTTTAATGAGAGGAAATGAGGTTAAATCATTTGTATTTTATTTTCAGATATTATCAACTTTACTGTAAACCCGAAACCTGAATGGTTGGTGGAGCTGGATGTGTCATAGTAAGTTCAACATAGTCTAAACAAAATTTTCATCTCCATGATGATATTATAAAAAATTAATTTTATTGTAATTCTGAAAAGATAAAAAATCAAAGTTTTGCTGTATGGTGTGTACTTATAATGATCTGGAACTGTGTGACTTGTATCTGACTATTAAATTAAGGCACAGGTTAGAGGTAAAGAAACTTAAATTCCATATTTTTGCCCACAAATTTCAGACCAGCTTTTAAGGTTATAATTTCCAAGATATAATGCCATTAAGGCAGTCCTGCCAGGCAGTTGTGTGAAAAAAAACTTTTTTAATAAAATCCTTGTTATAGCACCTTAATTAGTTTTTGACAATGGCAGAATTAACACAGAACTTTGAACTGGTCATAGCTCCTAATTAAGTAAATGAAACAAAATTTGTATCTGTTATAACCATTTTTAGAGGGATAGTTTCAAACATTTTGATGTTATTTTATTTTCAGTAACCAGCTTTTGGGGTTACCAAATTGGGTCAGTGACTGTTTCTTCATGACAAATCTCAGTGCTAGTCACAATCAGTTGATGGAACTGCCAGACAGGTACATAACTAACATTGAATTTTTTTTTTTAAAACAAGAGTGAAATTTAAACAACTGTTTAACTGCCAATCTCTTGAAAGAACTTGCAGATTTTAGGGCAGTTTACAAACCTCAAAGTAGGTATTATTCATAATTCATGGATCTTCCTGGGATGGGCCAGCATAAGTTTTTGTTAAAAAAAAAGTGTATCGTATACACTTTAACTGAATTAATTTTTGAGTGGGACCCTTAATTGACCAATTGGAATATAATATCTATTTTGAATGGGACCCTTAATTGACCAAAATGAAATATAATATTTATTTTGTATGGGACCCTTAACTGACCAATTGAAATATAATATTTATTTTTGAACGGAACATTTAATTGACCAATTGAAAAATTAATAAATTTTTTTTAATGGGACCATTAATTGACTAAATTGAAATATAATATTTATTTTTGAATGGGACCCTTAATTGACCAATTGAAATATAATATTTATATTTAAATGGGACCTTTAATTGACCAGTTGAAATATAATATTTATATTTAAATGGGACCATTAATTGACCAATTGAAATATAATATTTATATTTAAATGGGACCATTAATTGACTAAATTGAAATATAATATTTATTTTTGAATGGGACCCTTAATTGACCAGTTGAAATATAATATTTATATTTAAATGGGACCATTAATTGACCAGTTGAAATATAATATTTATATTTAAATGGGACCATTAATTGACTAAATTGAAATATAATATTTATTTTTGAATGGGACCATTAATTGACCAATTGAAATATAATATTTATTTTGCTTCAAGAGCAGTCTTAAGAGATGATGGACCATCAAAGTTTCTTGGTGGCCCATTAAATTTTCAAATGGTCCATTGTTTTTCTTAAGAGTGCATTGCTTTATATTAGAAAGTGGGCCATTTGCCCATCGCAAGGGATCACAGGTTTTTGGAGCTTTGGAGATTTCTGTAATATTAGAATCCATTTTTTAAAAAAAATTTGTGCATTCACATATTTACTTACTTTGTTTTTTTGGAGTTCAGCTACTAATTTACCAGTGTTCCATTTAAAACTGATAAGTAGAGGGATATTGAGGGTGGCAGAAAGGCACACCTAGCAAGAGTTTCAGGACAAACCATCATAAAAAGATAATACCAAAATACAGAATAAAAATAATTTATTTTACCAAGATTAAAATTATTAAAACAAGATTATTGACTTCATTATAATAAAATGTTACTGTGATACAAATATTTACTGGTACTCATGGTCATATTATGGTGCATTATAGCAAGAGAACTATTTGTGACCTTACAAATCTGTCTTTGCTCAGTGTATATCAGTATTACATTTGCAAATGTGATCTAAATCAGATAGTACAATTGATCAGTAAAAAGATCGTGTACATACAATTCTTAATCCTGGACATTAGAAAAAATTGAAAGGATCATGTTATTTTAAATTAGAAGGTATGTACCTAAAACACAAAACAGGAGATTTGAGATATACTCATTAGAGCTATCTTCCATTACAAGATAATCTTAAAAATAATGATGACAATAATGTCTATTAAAAGTGGCCATATTTAAGATTTCATTAAAGTTTTTATAGGAGATAGTGAGCCTCAAATGCATAGATCTTAACCTGTATGTTTTGTGATGGGCCTAATGTAAGATTTACAGATTTACTAAATTCCCTCCCCTGATTCTCTCTTGCAGTTTCATACAGTGCCTTTTCTCTGTCAAATACAATACCTGATCACATTACATTAGGATAACTTTCTCTGCTACCTCAGAATCCAGCCCTCCCAGAAAGACAGGAAATGTTTTTCTGTCTATATGTTATATAGACAAAGAGAAGCAACTCTTACAGGTTAATTCCCCTTTCTATGTGCTCGGTGGCCACTGTTATATCCGGATGTACCAGTTTTTACTTTCTCTCATGCTGTGAAGATGTCCTCTTTAGAATCCATTTAATCTTATAGTTAAATTTCAAATCGTCCTTCTTTTATTTTCAGTGGTATAGTAAGTCAAAATGTTGTTTTATATGGTACATACAACATTTTTGAGAATTCTAATGAATTTATTCATATTTTTGCAATTATCGTACTGTTCATTATTGTCATGTGATTTTGATTGGTAACATTCAATTTCACTAGGGAAATTTTCGGACATTGTACTTATCAACTATTACACATCTAAGTCATTTTGATAACGTGGTTTACATTATTTCAATTTAAATATATTTATTGTACAGAGATGACAACCAAGTGTAAGAAGTGTAAATGATTTGAGGTCGTAGACGATGGACACAAGACATGTCTATCCATACAATTTGGCATGAAAATATTTGGTCCAACATTTTGAAAAAGCAGTTCAAGGGCTGCAAAAATGAGCACGCTCCATTACAAGACTTTTAACATACATCTCATGTCTGAATCATTGATTAGTCTCATGGGGTGATTGAAATGCCCTCTCCAGCCCCCATGCAGATGCAGAAACAGCACCAGAACATACTGTATCCATGAATACAATAGAATTATTGATTAGTCTCATGGGGTGATTGAGATGCCCTCTCCACCCCCCATGCAGATGCAGAAACAGCACCAGAACATACTGTATCCATGAATACAGTAGAATTATTGATTAGTCACATGGGGTCATTGAAATGCCCTCTCCAGCCCCCATGCAGATGCAGAAACAGCACCAGAACATACTGTATCCATGAATACAGTAGAATCATTGATTAGTCTCATGGGGTGATTGAAATGCCCTCTCCAGCCCCCATGCAGATGCAGAAACAGCACCAGAACATACTGTATCCATGAATACAATAGAATTATTGATTAGTCTCATGGGGTGATTGAGATGCCCTCTCCACCCCCCATGCAGATGCAGAAACAGCACCAGAACATACTGTATCCATGAATACAGTAGAATTATTGATTAGTCACATGGGGTCATTGAAATGCCCTCTCCACCCCCCATGCAGATGCAGAAACAGCACCAGAACATACTGTATCCATGAATACAGTAGAATCATTGATTAGTCTCATGGGGTGATTGAAATGCCCTCTCCAGCCCCCATGCAGATGCAGAAACAGCACCAGAACATACTGTATCCATGAATACAATAGAATTATTGATTAGTCTCATGGGGTGATTGAGATGCCCTCTCCACCCCCCATGCAGATGCAGAAACAGCACCAGAACATACTGTATCCATGAATACAGTAGAATTATTGATTAGTCACATGGGGTCATTGAAATGCCCTCTCCAGCCCCCATGCAGATGCAGAAACAGCACCAGAACATACTGTATCCATGAATACAGTAGAATCATTGATTAGTCTCATGGGGTGATTGAAATGCCCTCTCCAGCCCCCATGCAGATGCAGAAACAGCACCAGAACATACTGTATCCATGAATACAGTAGAATTATTGATTAGTCACATGGGGTCATTGAGATGCCCTCTCCACCCCCCATGCAGATGCAGAAACAGCACCAGAACATACTGTATCCATGAATACAGTAGAATTATTGATTAGTCTCATGGGGTCATTGAAATGCCCTCTCCACCCCCCATGCAGATGCAGAAACAGCACCAGAACATACTGTATCCATGAATACAGTAGAATTATTTGATTAGTCTCATGGGGTGATTGAAATGCCCTCTCCAGCCCCCATGCAGATGCAGAAACAGCACCAGAACATACTGTATCCATGAATACAATAGAATTATTGATTAGTCTCATGGGGTGATTGAGATGCCCTCTCCACCCCCCATGCAGATGCAGAAACAGCACCAGAACATACTGTATCCATGAATACAGTAGAATTATTGATTAGTCACAGGGGGTCATTGAAATGCCCTCTCCAGCCCCCATGCAGATGCAGAAACAGCACCAGAACATACTGTATCCATGAATACAGTAGAATCATTGATTAGTCTCATGGGGTGATTGAAATGCCCTCTCCAGCCCCCATGCAGATGCAGAAACAGCACCAGAACATACTGTATCCATGAATACAGTAGAATTATTGATTAGTCACATGGGGTCATTGAGATGCCCTCTCCACCCCCCATGCAGATGCAGAAACAGCACCAGAACATACTGTATCCATGAATACAGTAGAATTATTGATTAGTCTCATGGGGTCATTGAAATGCCCTCTCCAGCCCCCATGCAGATGCAGAAACAGCACCAGAACATACTGTATCCATGAATACAGTAGAATTATTGATTAGTCTCATGGGGTCATTGAAATGCCCTCTCCACCCCCCATGCAGATGCAGAAACAGCACCAGAACATACTGTATCCATGAATACAGTAGAATTATTGATTAGTCTCATGGGGTCATTGAAATGCCCTCTCCACCCCCCATGCAGATGCAGAAACAGCACCAGAACATACTGTATCCATGAATACAGTAGAATTATTGATTAGTCTCATGGGGTCATTGAAATGCCCTCTCCACCCCCCATGCAGATGCAGAAACAGCACCAGAACATACTGTATCCATGAATACAGTAGAATTATTGATTAGTCTCATGGGTGATGTTGAGATGCCCTCTTCACCCTCCAATGAAGATGCAGACTAGCACCAGAACATACTGTATCTGTGAATACAGTAGAATCATTGAATAGTCTCATGGGTGATGTAGAGAAGCCACCTCCACCCCCATGCAGACACAGAAACATTGCCAGAATATGCTGTATCCGTGAACACAGGCAGTTACAATCAGGCCTTGGAATCATATATGATCAATATGACTCAAAAGCCTTTGCTGCTGATATGTCGACAAGTAGAAATATGATTTATATATTGTAATCCCACTGGGGATAAGCCTAGGACCCTGCCAATGTGGTGTGAGAGCTCACAAACAGATATGACTATGCCCTTGAGGCATGAGAACTTGCAATCATTTATTCGGTCTGTGCATGAAAATATGAAGAAAACAAGCCAGATGTGAATAGTTGCAATTTAACCAATACAGTACAGACTGACTGTCTGTACCAACCATATCTCATCAGCTGGATGGACCGTAAGGCATATATTATCTTTGGTACGCCATTTCAACTGCTGACTAACCGGTCCAACCGTACAAATGAACTATATATGATTACAGTGGTCAGGAGTCTGTTATCTTCGACTGGCAAGCTGGACATCCATACAGACCGCATAGCTGGCTGGCAGTACCAACCATACCACACCACCTGGCCACACCGCAAGGCATATACCGTCTTGGGTATGCCATTCTGACTGCTGACCAACTGGTCCAGCTGTACAGATGAGGTATATACGTTTACAGTGGTCAGGAGTCTGTTATCTCTGACTGGCAAGCCATATGACTGATCGACCAGACCAACCATTGCTATGAAATTCATAGCAAATCAGCATTACTTATGGAGCCATCTGACTGAGCCAAACTGGCTACACTGGACCGGCATTCCATAATGCAATCACTACTGATGGCATATCCAATTGGCAAAATGATGATGGCATATCCAATGAGCAGAATGATGATGCATGCTAATGATTCTTCATCATCATTCCCGTTGATGAAGATGATGAAACGGAAATGCTGGCAAATGCCGATCTGACATTGGGACTGATGGAATTTAGTTCACGGCAGCGATAGAGGAAATCTGTTGGGTTTTGTCTCCATTGGAATGCCCTCCATCACCTTCAATCAATTCTACCTACAAGGTCGGTGGATGTAGATGATGATGACAACAGTTCATCATTCAGAATCTTGCCACAATTGTTAAAGATTGCAAAAATTACCGGGCATCTCTTGGAGCATTTGAGATCCCGGTAACACAAGAGCTTTTTTTATGGCAAGTCAGTTGCATGCAACTTTCTCACCACACTGGTAAAAAGTCATGTACAGAGATATTTTCTCTACAGGTACCTTGTCTAGATGTTGATAAAGTGCACAGACAAATCTTTAACGCCACATCAGAGTTAGTCAGGAACGTTGTGTCGACTTCCTTCCTACTTGGCTTCGCTTATCTGATGATTTTTTTGTCTAGCCCAAAAGGCCGCTGTTTTTTCTATGCACTCCCTCCCATTGTGTTCTCCACTTCGGTTAGGGCATTGAATTGAGGAGGTGAGAAAGCAAGAGGCACAATAATTCCTGTTTAACTTTCAGCACAATCTCCTATCTCGGCATGACCCTGTTAAGGAACATACACGAGAAGGCGCAATTGTCACCTGAGAATTTGCAGTGGTGGTTCTCAACAATGACAGGTTTTTCTTTTTTATCATGGCAAAGCGAATTATAGGTGGTCATAAGCCAATATTTTTGCAGGCAGGCAGGGAGGGAAGAGAGAAGAATACAGTTTCTCAGTAATACACCATCACCCATGTCCTCTGGCAACCCATCTGAGGTGCCATACTATTCCCTTTACGTCAGATTTGGACAAACCATTCTCGGAAAACAATGGGTGATCCAAACCAGAGGGTTTCCAGATTTTGATATCCAAACCCCTCGCTTTCGTTGTCCTACCTTTATGAAGGAACTCCCAAGCAATCCCATCAAGGGGGATGTTTTTACACAAGAAAATTTTGTTTTTCTGCTGTAAAGGATGGTGTAGATAGTACAAAAACTGCACAAACAGGGCTTCTAATCCAGAACATTTCTGGTTACGAAGTCCAAAGGCAATTGAGACCTGCAATAGAGATGTGATGAGTATGCAATCAGTCATAACATGTCCAGCGCATACATGTACTTCCATATACTAATTCATACAGCCCCAATCTAAGCCCTTGGGCCTTCACTAAGAGTTCAGGACATCTACCACAGAGATGGCAACATTCCTGCATGACACATCACAAAAACATTCAGTAAGTTTGGTTTTTGGTTCACGACATGAACGACCTTACTTTCCTCATTGTGTGGTGGATAATCAATGTAGAGAAGACAGACCTTGTCCCTTCTCAATATTTTGGTCCATCTAGGTATGGAACCCTTAACACATATCAACTTGGCATCTTCCTCCCAAATGCATCAGAAGAATTGTTCATGCATTGGAGAAGGCATCAACAAAGATGTTGAATTTGGATCTTCAATATGATGTTAGAGCAAATCATATCCTAAACCAGGATGTCCTCCACAGAGAAGGCAGTGTTCCTGGATAACATACTACAAAACCATCCAGAAAGTATGGTTTTTGGTTCATGATATGAAAAACCTTACTTCCCTTATTCTCAGCTCAGGGTGGATAATCAATATAGAGAAGTCTGACCTTATCCCTTCTCAACATTTTGTCCATCTAGATATGGAACTCTTAACACATATTAACTTGGCATCTTTCTCCCAAACATATTGAAAGTATAGCTCATGCATTGGAGAAAGCATCAAAGAAGACATTGTTTAGGTGAAGAAGTTTCTTACAGCTCCTCTGCCTACTCAGTGCAGGGGTGGACCTGTTACAATGCCAATTTACTACTGGACTTGCGATGGTCAATGGCATATGGACGCTTCAAGAAAAGGTTCTTCATATCAACCTCTTGGAAATGAAAGCCCTTTTCAATGCCTTCCACACATGGGTGGAACATATAAATGGAAACACGGTTCAGTCATTCTAATGACACAACCTGGTTTCTTCCTAAGAATAGGTTGCTGTCACTAGTCAACCAACAATAACTATTTGTTTCCTCTCCATGATCGATCTGTTGAGAGAAGCAAAGATGCAGGACCCAGTATGTACCCTCAGATGTTAACTGAGATGTACGGACAGTATCCACATCAACTGTAAAATACTATTTCTATCGCTGAAGGCAGGAATGCAAGACATAACCCCACAAGTGCCTTGGCTAAAAGGGAGATAATAAATCTGCGTACTCTGAACTCTCACAGGATCAGGTACACTAATGAAGATATCAGCTCACAAAATACGAGCAACTTCCATGAGCCTGACCTTGAACGTAATGTCTCAGTTTGGGACATAGCTGAGTCAGCTGACTGGCATGCCTATTCTGCCTTCTCTAGCTTCCATTTGTGTGACATGGCCTTGCTAATAAATAAAATATTCCTCCAAAAATATCTTGAACAATGCAATAACAATTAAAAAATACAAAAATTCAAAACACTAACTCGAGTGATTCTGCTGAAATAATTTTTTGGTTGGTCTCTACTTTTTATCTCACCTCCGCCAAAGATCGGTTGATTTTTATTCAGAGACTCAAAAACCATCACGGACTATTTGGGGTCCCTTTTTTACTTATTACACCTTGTAAAACATTCCACATTTAGCCTTAAACTCTCCAGATTACAACAATAAGGTAATCAATTAACAGTTTGTTGTGTACACATGTTAGCACTTTTAAGCCAATTACTCAGCCACACATCATTGCACTGGTATAACATTTCTGGTCCCCAATAGACCGGTTCTCACTGGTTTCTGTAATGCGGGGATAGAATGCATAAAAATTCCATCTTTTTAAAATAAATTTGTCAAAATCTTTTATTTTTCAAATGCGGTAGATTTTACCTGTAAAACGGTATGTGCAGTTGATGGCCATTAAAGTGGTATTTTTGACCTTCAACCAATAGAATCACATGTATGCTTATGTAGACTACTAATAAACATGCCTAATGATGAAAGTGTTTAAGTTGAATCAGATGCATGGCCTTTCTGGACATAACATGTAAATTGCAGATTTTAATCAAATACATGGCCTTTCTGGACATAACGTGAAATTGCAGATTTTAATCAGATACATGGCCTTTCTGGACATAGAGTATAAATTGCAGATTTTAATCAGATACATGGCCTTTGTGGACATAAAGTATAAATTGCAGATTTTAATCAAATACATGGCCTTTCTGGACATAACGTGTAAATTGCAGATTTTAATCAAATACATGGCCTTTCTGGACATAGAGTATAAATTGCAGATTTTAATCAGATACATGGATTTGTGGACATAAAGTATAAATTGCTGATTTTAATCAAATACATGGCCTTTCTGGACATAGAGTATAAATTGCAGATTTTAATCAAATACATGGCCTTTCTGGACATAAAGTGTAAATTGCAGATTTTAATCAGATGCATGGTATTTGTGGACATAAAGTGTAAATTGCAGATTTTAATCTGATGCATGGCCTTTGTGGACATAAAGTGTAAATTGTAGATTTTAATCTGATGCATGGCCTTTGTGGACATAAAGTGTGAATTGCAGATTTTAATCAGATGCATGGTATTTGTGGACATAAAGTGTGAATTGCAGATTTTAATCTGATGCATGGCCTTTGTGGACATTAAGTGTAAATTGCAGATTTTAATCCAATGCATGGCCTTTGTGGACATAAAGTGTGAATTGCAGATTTTAATCCGATGCATGGCCTTTGTGGACATAAAGTGTAAATTGCAGATTTTAATCTGATGCATGGCCTTTGTGGACATAAAGTGTGAATTGCAGATTTTAATCCAATGCATGGCGTTTGTGGACATAAAGTGTAAATTGCAGATTTTAATCTGATGCATGGCGTTTGTGGACATAAAGTGTGAATTGCAGATTTTAATCTGATGCATGGCGTTTGTGGACATAAAGTGTGAATTGCAGATTTTAATCCAATGCATGGCGTTTGTGGACATAAAGTGTGAATTGCAGATTTTAATCTGATGCATGGCCTTTGTGGACATAAAGTGTGAATTGCAGATTTTAATCAGATGCATGGCCTTTGTGGACATAAAGTGTGAATTGCAGATTTTAATCCAATGCATGGCCTTTGTGGACATAAAGTGTAAATTGCAGATTTTAATACAATGCATGGCCTTTGTGGACATAAAGTGTGAATTGCAGATTTTAATCAGATGCATGGCCTTTGTGGACATAAAGTGTAAATTGCAGATTTTAATCCAATGCATGGCCTTTGTGGACATAAAGTGTGAATTGCAGATTTTAATCTGATGCATGGCCTTTGTGGACATAAAGTGTAAATTGCAGATTTTAATCTGATGCATGGCCTTTGTGGACATAAAGTGTAAATTGCAGATTTTAATCTGATGCATGGCCTTTGTGGACATAAAGTGTAAATTGCAGATTTTAATCCAATGCATGGCCTTTGTGGACATAAAGTGTGAATTGCAGATTTTAATCTGATGCATGGCCTTTGTGGACATAAAGTGTAAATTGCAGATTTTAATCTGATGCATGGCCTTTGTGGACATAAAGTGTGAATTGCAGATTTTAATCTGATGCATGGCCTTTGTGGACATAAAGTGTAAATTGCAGATTTTAATCCGATGCATGGCCTTTGTGGACATTAAGTGTAAATTGCAGATTTTAATCTGATGCATGGCCTTTGTGGACATAAAGTGTGAATTGCAGATTTTAATCTGATGCATGGCCTTTGTGGACATAAAGTGTGAATTGCAGATTTTAATCTGATGCATGGCGTTTGTGGACATAAAGTGTGAATTGCAGATTTTAATCTGATGCATGGCCTTTGTGGACATAAAGTGTGAATTGCAGATTTTAATCCAATGCATGGCCTTTGTGGACATAAAGTGTGAATTGCAGATTTTAATCAGATGCATGGCGTTTGTGGACATAAAGTGTGAATTGCAGATTTTAATCCAATGCATGGCCTTTGTGGACATAAAGTGTAAATTGCAGATTTTAATCCAATGCATGGCCTTTGTGGACATAAAGTGTGAATTGCAGATTTTAATCCAATGCATGGCCTTTGTGGACATAAAGTGTAAATTGCAGATTTTAATCTGATGCATGGCCTTTGTGGACATAAAGTGTGAATTGCAGATTTTAATCTGATGCATGGCCTTTGTGGACATAAAGTGTGAATTGCAGATTTTAATCTGATGCATGGCCTTTGTGGACATAAAGTGTGAATTGCAAATTTTAATCCAATGCATGGCGTTTGTGGACATAAAGTGTGAATTGCAGATTTTAATCTGATGCATGGCCTTTGTGGACATAAAGTGTGAATTGCAGATTTTAATCAGATGCATGGCCTTTGTGGACATAAAGTGTAAATTGCAGATTTTAATCCGATGCATGGCCTTTGTGGACATAAAGTGTAAATTGCAGATCTTAATTATAATCAATACTTTCTGAAATTGGATTGAAGGAATGAAATCAGTTTTGTCCAAATTGTGGATATTTAACACATTTTGATGTTTATAATTTCAGTCTATTAACAGATACTCAGAAACTGAAGGTGCTAGATGTAAGTCACAATTGCCTGAAATTTCTCCCAGAGTATGTCAACAGTGCTACACTGGAGGAAATCAGTCTGGAACACAACCACCTCTCTGCACTTCCTGATAACTTCTTCACACAAATGCCAAAGTATGTATGACACACAAACGCCAAAGTATGTATGACACACAAATGCCAAAGTATGTATGACACACAAATGCCAAAGTATGTATGACACACAAATGCCAAAGTATGTATGACACAATCAAGAGTTGTACAGTACCATCATTACAACTATCATCATCATCTTTCATTAATGTCATCATCATTGTCTTTGACATCATCATCATCACTACTACCACCACAACCACCATTATTTTTCTTTGTAGAGATAGATAGTTAAATATACAGATAGATATGATATGATATAATTTCTGCATAACTGTTATTTCATCTTCATAAGACCTGTAAAGCAATACATCTGGTTTATATATTCATAACTGTTATTTCATCTTCATAAGACCTTTAAAACAATATATCTCCTTTATATATACATCCCCAAATTTGATCCTTCTGCTTATATCATTTCTATGCAGGGCATTAGTTGGAAAATTTAGATGTTGCTCGCAATCTCTGCTGACTTTTTCTTTCCCCAACATTGAGTAGCAAGCATGTAAAATATACATATGACGACTCCAATATGTCAATATGTACAGGCTAATATATTTGTATGTTGAAATATGAAAGAGGAGTCCAATATTAGATGAGTTTGTAACAAAATTTAACTAGGGTCTTTCGTTTCTTTTGTCAAACACCAAGTGATTGTTTTTTTGTTTTTTTTAGACTGCGCTATGTGTGTTTGACACATAACAATCTAGTCACAATTTCACCACCTCAACAAAATGTCTACCAGAACAAGCTCACGGAGTTGTATATATCAGCGAATCACCTGACAGATGAGGCTGTGCCATTGATTTGTGATTTTTCTCGGCTCAAGGTGCTCCACATGGCTCATAATGATATTACAGAAATGCACGACAGGTATGCTCTACACTATGCAATATACAGAAATGCACAACAGGTATGCTCTACACTATGCAATATACAGAAATGCATGACATGTATGCTCTACACTATGCAATATACAGAAATGCTTGACATGTATGCTCTACACTATGCAATATACAGAAATGCATGACAGGTATGCTCTACACTATGCAATATACAGAAATGCATGACAGGTATGCTGTACACTATGCAGTACACATACATGCATGACACATATGCTCTACACTATGCAATATACAGAAATGCATGTATGGTATGCACTACACTGCAGTATACAGAAATGCAGGACACATATGCTCAACACTATGCAGTATACAGAAATACATGACAGGTATGCTATACACTATGCAGTATACAGAAATGCATGACAGGTATGCTCTACACTGCAATATACAAAAATGCATGACAGGTATGCTATACACTATGCAGTATACAAAATGCATGACAGGTATGCTCTACACTATGCAGTATACAAAAATGCATGACAGGTATGCTCTATACTATGCAGTATAAAAAAATGATGACAGATATGCTCTACACTGTTCAGTATATCCATAAATCTGTGATGCATGCATGGGTGAAAATCCATCAAAAAGAAACTAATAATGTGGATGTAGTTGAACTTAGATTTAGTAAATTTCTAGATATATCGAATGGGAGGAAGTATGATTGTCAAAATATTTTTTAAGTGTCTTCTTCACCTGAAGACAAAATTTTAAAATGCAGAAGTAAAGATTTGGGAAATATTTTTTTTAATACTTTTTCTGTTATACAAAACAAAGGAGCATAATTGTAAAATGGATGGTTTAGATAATTGATAATTACCGACAAATTTACTTATAACATGTACCTCATCATCAGGGAAATCCCTTTAAATAACAATTTGAGGCAAAAGTTGCTTACATATAAAGATTTTAATTATTTCAATTAAATATTTTTCTTTTATCTTGTAAATTTAGGATAATTCTCTCAAATAAAGAAGTAATCTAGTTTATTACCCTAGAAACTTCTTACAAATTCTTTTGTTTTCATTATTTTCTCATCACATTTGCACTTGGCTTCTTCAAAAAAGAAGGATAAAGAAAAACAATACAGTGCATATTTAAGCAACACCATATTCAGTGGTTTACCTTTGTTTAAAGAATTTTTTGTTGTTTTGTTTAAAATGTTTCCTGGTTTGTTTCTCACTTTTTAGTTTTAAATGTACAAAAAAATTAATGGAATTAACATTTTTTGCTCTAATCAAATTATATAAAATTCTATCCTGCACCTTTGATTCATTTTCAGAGATTTTAGAAAGTTAGAAAACTTGCAGGAACTGAATATTTCTGGCAATAAACTGCGTCACTTGCCACGGAGTATAGGACGCCATCCAAAACTTCAGATCTTGAGAGCAAATGCCAATCTCCTGAAAGAACTTCCAGATTTTAGGCAGTCTACAAACCTCAAGGTAGGTATTTTTATGTACAAGGCAGTCTGCAAACCTCAAGGTAGACATTTTTATGTACAAGGCAGTCTACAAACCTCAAGATAGGAATTCTTATGTACAAGGCAGTCTACAAACCTCAAGGTATGCATTCTTATGTACAAGGCAGTCTACAAACCTCAAGGTAAGCATTTTTATGTACAAGGCAGTCTACAAACCTCAAGGTAGGCATTCTTATGTACAATGCAGTCTACAAACCTCAAGGTAGGCATTTTTATGTACAAGGCAGTCTACAAACCTCAAGGTACACATTCTTATGTACAAGGCAGTCTGCAAACCTCAAGGTACACATTCTTATGTACAAGGCAGTCTACAAACCTCAAGGTACACATTTTTATGTACAAGGCAGTCTACAAACCTCGAGGTAGGCATTTTTATGTACAAGGTAGTCTACAAACCTCAAGGTACACATTTTTATGTACAAAGCAGTCTACAAACCTCAAGGTACACATTTTTATGTACAAGGCAGTCTACAAACCTCAAGGTACGCATTTTTATGTACAAGGTAGTCTACAAACCTCAAGGTACGCATTCTTATGTACAAGGCAGTCTACAAACCTCAAGGTAGGCATTTTTATGTACAAGGGAGTCTACAAACCTCAAGGTACACATTCTTATGTACAAGGCAGTCTACAAAAATCAAGGTAGGCATTTTTATGTACAAGGCAGTCTACAAACCTCAAGGTACACATTCTTATGTACAAGGCAGTCTACAAACCTCAAGGTACACATTCTTATGTACAAGGCAGTCTACAAACTTCAAGGTATGCATTCTTATGTACAAGGCAATCTACAAACCTCAAGGTACACATTCTTATGCACAAGGCAGTCTACAAACCTCAAGGTAGGCATTTTTATGTACAAGGCAATCTACAAACCTCAAGGTATGTATTCTTATGTACAAGGCAGTCTACAAACCTCAAGGCAGGCATTTTTATGTACAAGGCAGTCTACAAACCTCAAGGTACACATTCTTATGTACAAGGCAATCTACAAACCTCAAAGTACACATTTTTATGTACAAAGCAGTCAACAAACCTCAAGGTACACATTTTTATGTACAAGGCAGTCTACAAACCTCAAGGTACACATTCTTATGAACAAGGCAGTCTACAAACCTCAAGGTACACATTCTTATGTACAAGGCAGTCTACAAACCTCAAAGTGCACATTTTTATGTACAAAGCAGTCTACAAACCTCAAGGTACACATTCTTATGTACAAGGCAGTCTGCAAATCTCAAGGTAGGCATTTTTATGTACAAGGCAGTCTACAAACCTCAAAGTACACATTTTTATGTACAAGGCAGTCTACAAACCTCAAGATATGCATTCTTATGTACAAGGCAGTCTACAAACCTCAAGGTACACATTCTTATGTACAAGGCAGTCTACAAACCTCAAGATAGGCATTTTTATGTACAAGACAGTCTACAAACCTCAAGGTAGGCATATTTATGTACAAGGTAGTCTACAAACCTCAAGGTACACATTCTTATGTACAAGGCAGTCTACAAACCTCAAGGTACACATTCTTATGTACAAGAGCTCTTTTTTAAAAATTTGCTTATTCACGTATGTATTTAGATTTTGCCGAGTTTAAAATTCACATGTTTTTCAGAGAAAAGACAGGGCTTATGTGCAACTGCCCATCTTAACATAAATGTATGTATTTATTCTCAGTGTCAAACAACTACTTGAACTCTGTTTAACACATTACCTTGCATAAGTGCTAATGGATGCCACTATCACATTTCAATGGAAATGCTTTTTGACCCCTCCCTCTAAATTCACATACAAGCACATTTGGACACCTGCGCACTATCTGCATACAAACGTGTTTCAACACCTACAGTAAGCATTGGCCATTTTAACCTGTTTTCCTTGTGCCACGTTTGGGGAATACCCCTTATTAGAAACTGTAGGCACTGAGATAAATTATCATGTTGTTAGATCATGTGGTTGCTATTTAATTTAAAGTCATAATCTGCAAGTTAAAAATAGTAATTAGGTCGGATTCACCCTAAAAAAGAATAGATCCAGCAGATTTCATTAGGCAGTTTATAGAGAGTTCGGATGTTAGGAATTGCGATTTTGAAGGCTTCAGTGAATCAGATCTGGGCTCAGATATCAATGTATGAAACAATGATTTTGATAGTTCACCAGATTCGGATGATTCAGTTGATATTGATGTAAACAATTAGCCAGTAGATTTAGAGGTCAAGGGAGATCATGTTTGGTCACACCATTTCAATGACATGACAGAGAATGAATTTGGACATGCAACGAGGCCAAAACTGCCACAGGAATTTGATGTGAATAAAGCATTGCCATATGTTTATTTCACTTTATTATTCAAACTGGACATGTTTGCATATATTTGAAGACACACTTAAACAACTATATGCACATTGGAAAATAGTGCAACATGGCATAGATGACACATGATGGGTGGAGACCGAACCTGAGGAAATGAGAGCATCAGTGTTTTAATGGGCATCAATTACTTTCCTAAGACAATGGGCATCAATTACTTTCCTAAGACAATGGGCATCAATTACTTTCCTAAGACAATGGGCATCAATTACTTTCCTAAGACAACTATGTATTGGATTACAGACAATTTGATTGGCAATGTAGGCATTCAAAATGTTGTTACATGTAACAGGTTTCAAAAGTTGAACCAGTGCTGAGTCATGTGTCTGATGGAGAAAATGAGCCCCTAAGAGCCCCAATCTTTCACAGGCTATACAAAGTTTGGCTGATCATTGAGCATGTCATTGAGATATTCCCTGACTACCACAATCTGTCCAGAGAGGTATATGTCAATGAAACTCTGATAAAGTTCTATGGATGCCTCTCATTTTGCCAATACATGCCCGCAAAGTCAATAAAGAGAGGTATACAAATTTGGAGACTTTGCAATGTCCAGATGACCTACCTGTCTTGCTTCAATGTTTATCTTGGCAAGCAAGGTAACAATAACATCACTGAATGTGGCCTTGATTACAACAAAGAAACAAAGCTGACTTAGACAAATTGCATGGCTACAACCATTATATCTATTTTGACAACTTCTTTATTTGCATCAATTTGCAGGAAGATCTGAATGCAAATGGTTTGTATGCATGTGGCACAGCCAGGGTAAAACACAAAGGCTTTCCCAAATCTTTAAAGAAACCACAGGTAATTAAGAAAAGGGAAGATTACAAAATCTTGTGGAAGGAGGTCACAAACCTAACTGCATCAGTCTGGAGAGACAAGAAAAATGTATACAATGTCTCCACCCTGAGCAACCCAGAAGAGCTGTTCCAGAAACATGATAAACTTGAGTATTAATATATACATCATATTGTAATATATTGTACAGTAACTTGTACATATTGTACATATTGTAATATATTGTACAGTAACTTGTACATATTGTACATATTGTAATATATTGTACAGTAACTTGTACATATTGTAATATATTGTACAGTAACTTATTACAATGAAGCAGAATAAAGGGCTTTTTAACAAAATCAAATCAGTGGAAGGACAAACAGTCAAGTTGCACGTACAGCTCATCTCAACAGGCTTTCTCTTGGGTTTTGAAAGCAGATCAAAAATTCTTCTGTAAAAAATAATATTACTGCCATAAAAATTAGATTTTGCTCTAAAGCCTTATTTCTGTACATAATAAAAATGTGCAAGGAGAGTACAAAATTTACATTGAACTGAGCATATACTACAGTGCTAGAAATTTCCCAGGCTGTCCTATTGGTATGAGATCAATTTCCCAGGCTGTCCTATTGGTATGAGATCAATTTCCCAGGCTGTCCTATTGTTATGAGATCAATTTCCCAGGCTGTCCTATTGTTATGAGATCAATTTCCCAGGCTGTCCTATTGGTATGGGATCAATTTCTCAGGCTGTCCTATTGTTATGAGATCAATTTCCCAGGCTGTCCTATTGGTATGAGATCAATTTCCCAGGCTGTCCTATTGTTATGAGATCAATTTCCCAGGCTGTCCTATTGGTATGGGATCAATTTCCCAGGCTGTCCTATTGGTATGGGATCAATTTCCCAGGCTGTCCTATTGGTATGGGATCATATAGGTAACAGTTGTTCTATTTATAGTACACTGTACAGAGTGGCTAATGGGCACATGTATAGTGATAGTTACACGGCAGGAGAAGTTACAAGGTAAAGGGTTAAGATAAAGACTTTTTTAAACTTTATTATTTCCATAGTAGATGGACAAGGGTCAGGAATTATCCCTAGTTAATTGTCGCAAACCACAGGCGATAATCTGCTAAGCTCCTTTATTACCTGTGGCCGCCTGTGCAGAGATTTTCTCATTTCTCATGAATATGCATAAACCTGGTTAACCAGCCACTGTGAATGTGAGTAAATTTTACTCACCACTATGACCCAACATGACCTTTCACTCTGTTGAGCTAATCAAAGTTTCTCTTCCACGCACAGTCACTTATCAATAGATAAAATGGGCACTTTCATTGCTGTGTATAAGATTGTTGTGTTGTTGATGACATATTTTTGTTTATGAGTGCTCTTAAAAAATGAGGAAATCTCTGCACAGGTGGCCAAGGGTGATAAAGGAGCTTAGTGAATTATCGCCCATGGCTTGCAACGATGTCCCTAGTCAACCATATTTTGTAAACGGTATGCTTATATGACATGACTTATATGAGCTTATGGTATGGAGCTTTGTCCATTTTTCATTGTTCAGCTTGTTAGCACTCTGGAGGCCATGTCTTTGATATTAATTTGATAAAGAAACTTGGAATATATGCATATGTCATCAAGCTGTCAGACAAATTCGATAGTGGGTGAGATCCACACATATTGATGAGGTGATCTTTCATTAGATTGACTGAGTCTGTTACCAATCTTGAGTCCATATTTCTAATATGATTTGATCTAACTTGAAATATATATTTATATCTCAAGATGATGGACAAGTTCGATAATGAGTGAGATCCATGCATATCAGTGAGGGGATCTTGTATCTTATTGTTTGAGCTTGTTACACTTCTGGAAAACTGATGAATAGAATATGACCAATCTTGATAGAAATCATTATCTGGCATGAAGACCTTACAGATTTATACAAATGATGCCAATGCATCATCAAATATAACCACCATTATCAAAAGTAGAAAAAGTTTTAAACAACTTCTTCTCAAAAACCACTTAACTGAATTGGACCAAATTTGACAGAAAGCATCCTGGTGCGTTTTCAATTTTATACAACTGATCTTGATCTGCCATCAAATATGTTGATCTGCCATCTGTAGTAAATGTTCACAAGTTAGATATAATGTTCCATTGAAGCTCTGTAGTAAATGTTCACAGATTAGATATAATGTTCCATTGAAGTTCTGTAGCAAATGTTCAAAAGTCAGATATAATGCTCTATGGAACCTCTCTAGTAAATGTTAAAAAGTTAGATATAATGTTCTATAAAACCTCTCTAGTAAATGTTCAAAAGTTAGATATAATGTTCTATTGAACATCTCTAGTTAGATATAATGTTCTATTGAACCTCTCTAGTAAATGTTCAAAGTTAGATATAATGTTCTAAGGAACCTCTTTAGTAAATGTTCAAGTTAGATATAATGTTCTAAGGAACCTCTCTGGTAAATGTTCAAGTTAGATATAATGTTCTAAGGAACCTTTCTAGTAAATGTTCAAGTTAGATATAATGTTCTAAGGAACCTCTCTCATAAATGTTCAAGTTAGATATAATGTTCTAAGGAACCTCTTTAGTAAATGTTCAAGTTAGATATAATGTTCTAAGGAACCTCTCTAGTAAATGTTCAAGTTAGATATAGTGTTCTAAGGAACCTCTCTAATAAATGTTCAAGTTAGATATAATGTTCTGTGGAACCTCTCTAGTAAATGTTCAAGTTAGATATAATGTTCTATGGAACCTCTCAAATAAATATGTCAATATCAGTAATATCAGGTGATTATAGCATAGTCCTGATTGTAATTCTGACCCAGATAAATACTAGGTCACTGACATTCATATTTCAGGTGCTTGAGGTGGGATCCAATCGCCTGTTGGATGTCTCTGTCACTAACTTAATGTCCTCCCAGATCAACCTCCTGGACATCTCTGGCAACCCAGAAATGCAGGTGGACACCAAAGAGCTCAGGGGTATCAAGTATGTAACTACAGTTTTATTGATTTTACATTTATATACACTTTCTTCTATTATAAGACCAGGGAATCTGTCTAATATATTTCTTCCATTATAAGACCAGGGAACCTGTCTAATATATTTCTTCCATTATAAGACCAGGGAACCTGTCTAATGTATTTCTTCCATTATAAGACCAGGGAACCTGTCTAATGTATTTCTTCCATTATAAGACCAGGGAACCAGTGTAATATATTTCTTCCATTATAAGACCAGGGAACCTGTCTAATGTATTTCTTCCAATATAAGACCAGGGAACCTGTCTAATATATTTCTTCCATTATAAGACCAAGTGACCAGTCTAATGTATTTCTTCCATTGTAAGACCAAGTGACCAGTCTAATATATTTCTTCCATTATAAGACCAGGGAACCTGTCTAATGTATCTCTTCCATTATAAGACCAGGGAACCAGTCTAATATATTTCTTCCACTATAAGACCAGGGAACCTGTCTAATGTATTTCTTCCAATATAAGACCAGGGAACCTGTCTAATATATTTCTTCCATTATAAGACCAAGTGACCAGTCTAATGTATTTCTTCCATTGTAAGACCAAGTGGCCAGTCTAATATATTTCTTCCATTATAAGACCAGGGAACCTGTCTAATGTATTTCTTCCATTATAAGACCAGGGAACCAGTCTAATATATTTCTTCCACTATAAGACCAGGGAACCTGTCTAATGTATTTCTTCCATTATAAGACCAGTGAACCTGTCTAATATATTTCTTCCATTATAAGACCAAGTGACCAGTCTAATGTATTTCTTCCATTGTAAGACTAAGTGACAAGTCTAATGTATTTCTTCCATTCTAAGACCAAGTGACCAGTCTAATGTATTCCTTCCATTATAAGACCAAGGAACCTGTCTAATGTATTTCTTCCATTATAAGACCAAGTGACCAGTCTAATATATTTCTTCTATTATAAGACCAAGTGACCAGTCTAATATATTCCTTCCATTATAAGACCAAGGAACCTGTCTAATGTATTTCTTCCATTCTAAGACCAAGTGACCAGTCTAATGTATTCCTTCCATTCTAAGACCAAGGAACCTGTCTAATATATTTCTTCCATTATAAGACCAAGGAACCTGTCTAATGTATTTCTTCCATTATAAGACCAAGTGACCAGTCTAATATATTTCTTCCATTATAAGACCAGGGAACCTGTCTAATATATTTCTTCCATTATAAGACCAAGTGACCAGTCTAATATATTTCTTCCATTATAAAACCAAGGAACCTGTCTAATGTATTTCTTCCATTATAAGACCATGTGACCAGTCTAATATATTTCTTCCATTATAAGACTAGGGAACCTGTCTAATATATTTCTTCCATTATAAGACCAAGTGACCAGTCTAATATATTTCTTCCATTATAAGACCAAGGAACCTGTCTAATGTATTTCTTCCATTATAAGACCAAGTGACCAGTCTAATATATTTCTTCTATTATAAGACCAAGGAACCTGTCTAATGTATTTCTTCCATTATAAGACCAAGTGACCAGTCTAATATATTTCTTCCATTATAAGACCAAGGAACCTGTCTAATGTATTTCTTCCATTATAAGACCAAGTGACCAGTCTAATATATTTCTTCCATTATAAGACCAAGGAACCTGTCTAATGTATTTCTTCCATTATAAGACCAAGTGACCAGTCTAATATATTTCTTCCATTATAAGACCAGGGAACCTGTCTAGTATATTTCTTCCATTAAAGACTAGTGAACCTGTCTAATATATTTCTACCATTATAAGACCAAGAAACCTGTCTAATGTATTTCTTCCATTATAAGACCAAGGAACCTGTCTAATGTATTTCTTCCATTATAAGACCAAGTGACCAGTCTAATGTATTTCTTCCATTATAAGACCAAGTGACCAGTGTAATGTATTTCTTCCATTATAAGACCAAGAAACCTGTCTAATATATTTCTTCTATTAAAGACCAGGGAACCTGTCTAATGTATTTCTTCCATTATAAAACCAAGGAACCTGTCTAATGTATTTCTTCCATTAAAGACCAGGGAACCAGTCTAATATATTTCTTCCATTATAAGAGCAGGGAACCTGTCCAATACATTTCTTCCATTATAAGACCAAGAAACCTGTCTAATGTATTTCTTCCATTATAAGACCAAGGAACCTGTCTAATGTATTTCTGAAAATTAAAAGAGCAGGGAACCTGTCCAATATATTTCTTCCATTATAAGACCAGGGAACCTGTCTAATATATTTCTTCCATTATAAGACCAAGGAATCTTTCTAATATATTTCTACCATTATAAGACCAGGGAACCTATCTAATATATTTCTTCCATTATAAGACCAAGGGACCAGTCTAATATATTTCTGAAAAAGGGGTGGGTGGGTTTATTATCAGACAACAATATCATCAATAAAATATTTGATACATTTCTGTAAAAAAAATAGGGAGTGGGCTTAACATCAGATAAACACAGTAATATGTATGAAATACATTGTCAGCTGATGCAAGGCTCAAATCATTGTCAGCAAGTGCTCAAATAACATCAACAATCAACATGTGAATAATATATAAATATGACATTTCTGAGAGGTTGATACTGGATATTGACACTGAGAAAATAATTATATTGTATGTCAAAGCAAAGCTTGAATGGTTATCAGCAGGTGCTTGAATGACTTTTATTAGCCAGTGTGTGTGTATGTGTGTGTGTGTGTGTGTGTGTGTGTGTGTGTGTGTGTGTGTGTGTGTGTGTGTGTGTGTGTGTGTGTGTGTGTGTGTATGTGTAAAACTAAATGAACCACATAAACATCTTTTTGGTAAATGTAACATTTTTGGATTCACAGCTGATGTCAATACAGATGGAGTGTTACCCTTTGCCATGGATATTTTAATTAAATGAGAGTATAATAACCATGAAGATGATTCAATTTTTGTTAATCAGTAAAAGTTAAAGAAATTTATTTTAGTTTTTACAAGATTTCATGAATTTATGTTCCCTGTCAAACATTTTGAGTACACACAATAGAGTGGTGGAAAAAAAAAACTGAATGATGGGGGGAAAATTCAAATACTGATCTTTGACTTGAACTTGAAGATAGGAACCCCAAATGTTGTACACAACAAGCACTAATAATGACACATAAGTGTACACACCAAGTTTCATCAATTTATTTAATATGGGTAAAAAGTAACACAGAAGAAATAAAAAGTGTGATTGATGAATAGAAAAACTGACAACCTTCATCTTTAACCTTGACCTTGAAGATAGGACACCTAATGTGGTATGCAACACACCCTCTGGTAATGATACTTAGGTATCAAGTTTCATCAGTGTATCTTATATGACATAAAAGTTAAATGACTTAAAAGAGTGTGATGGACATTAGCTAATAGATGGACAAACAGATGGAAACTCCAATACTGTGTCTTTTGTTTTTACCAAAGGGTAGGGGACAATTAAACAGATTTAAACAGCTGGAAAATATGGCAATTGTATGTTTCTAATTTTCAGGTCCAAGAAGAAGGTCTGTATAGTGGACATCAAGGGCCAAAACCGCTCCCTACTGGACCTGCGTTCTGCAGTCATTGACGATCTAGACAAACCTTGGAAAAGTGGGTTGTCTCAGACATCAGGCATCAGGAACAAGTCAGTACCTCAAGCTGTAACATATTTTGACTCACAGCATTTTCATAGGGATTACATTTTTGACAAATTTGCAAGACATATTTATGAAATTTTATGAATGGTAATACCAACATAGTGACAGCAAATGCTCATTTCCAATAAACCATTCTTAAAAATAGCATATTTTATGTATGCTAACTTGACTGAGTTTGCAAAAATCTTATAATGTTGATAATGCTCTGGTCAACTAACATGTAATGAATTGATTACCTTATAAATTTATTTGTTAAACATAAGAATTGCTTAGCTGCCTTTTTAGGCTTTGCAGATGATTGTTACAAAACTGTGTGCTTATTGTAGCAGTTACCTCCCTTTGACAGAAAGAAAAAAACATCCAGCTGAATGGCAGCCAAATCAGTATTGTTTAATTAAATTCTAGCCTTCTTTTGGGGGATAATTTCCATTGAGAAATAAACCACACAGTAACTCATTTATATATATATATATAATACAATCATTTCTTAAATTTGGATCATAAATTAGATATTTGCATTTTAACTTTCAAAGCAAAAGTTGTCTACCAATTTTGTTGTACCCAGTTGTATATTGGCAGTTGTCATGGGGCTTACTTACACCTCACTTGTAAGACACATGATCTAATTATGACCTTGCTTGAGTCCTTACAGCCTGCTAGAATAACTTTTAACAGAAATACTGGATTTTATGTCTTGATAATTGACCAATCATATTCCTAGAATTTTGTTCTCAATTTAATAATATGATTTGCAATGTATTACCCTTCAGATTGTAATAATAATGAACTTTCAATCCTTCCTACACTACCAGTCCTCATTAATACATTACACTATTACACTGTCCTTGCTATGCTAACAGTCCTCATTAATGCATTACACTGTCTGTCCTACACTACCAGTCCTCATTGATGCATTACACTATTACACTGTCCTTCCTACACTACCAGTCCTCATTAATACATTACACTATTACACTGTCCTTCCTACACTACCAGTCCTCATTGATGCATTACACTATTACACTGTCCTTCCGACACTACCAGTCCTCATTAATACATTATACTATTACACTGTCCTTCCTACACTACCAGTCCTCATTGATGCATTACACTATTACACTGTCCTTCCTACACTACCAGTCCTCTTTAATGCATTACACTGTCCTTCCTACACTACCAGTCCTCATTAATGCATTACACTGTCCTTCCTACACTACCAGTCATCATTAATATATTACACTATTACACTGTCCTTCCTACAATACTAGTCCTCATTAATACATTACACTATTACACTGTCTCGTGTTAATATCCTTCACTTTCTTAGCCAAATGGTTAATTTTGTTCTAACTCTCTTCTGGACATCATATATATGCTTTTATGCATGTTTGGGCATATATTAAAATATTTTAAAGAGTATGTTTTTCTTTTTAAAACATTTTTCTTCAAAAAAATTTCATGTTTTTTATTTTGTGGGGGGGAGGGGGGTGCTATATGCATTGGGACACCATCCTTGGACAAGTTTTGGACTAGTCCCAACTTTAGACCTTTACTGCTCATATTAAAAGTATTTTGTTTTTTAAATTCTATATTTAACAAATATAAAAACAAATGTATATTCTTTGAATGTTAGGTAAAACACAATTGTTAGTCAAAAAATTTCAAGGATGTCATGCAGTCTATGCAGTTTTCATTTTCATATATATGTATGTTTCAAATTTTAATGTATCTTTTCACCTGCAATAGCATGATGAGACAGGTATCACTTTTCTAGCTAGTGGCAGCAGCAATTTGGGGTGGCATGAGGGGTGTCAATTTTCCATCTAGCAGCAACAGCAATTTGGGTGGCAGGAGGGGGTGTCAATTTTCCATCTGGCAACAACAGTAATTGGAGTGGCAGGAGGGAGTGTCAATTTTCCATCTGGCAGCAACAGCAGTTGGGGTGACAGGAGGGGTGTTATTTTTCCATCTGGCAGCAACAGCAGTTGGGATGGCAGGATGGGTGTTAATTTTCCAGCTAGCAGCAATAGCAATTGGGGTGCCAGGAGGGGGTGTCAATTTTAAAGCAATCTCCTAGAAAAACTGTGCATTTCCATATTTAATGCAAAGAAATTAACTAAAAATGCATGAAGAAATTTCTCTGCTTTCTAATTACCCAAAACAATTTAATTTTAAACATTAATCTAAAGTTGTCAGCGTATTGTTTCTGCTATGAGCAAAGTCCATGTTTTATGATGGTGCATTTGATCAATATAAACTCTGCTGTTAGGAAAAGTTCTGGGTGTTCTGTGCATGTTTATAATAATGGTACTTGATAACTGTGAGAATGCTCCACTCAAATTGAGCATATAACCAAATACATCCAGAATTAGCTTGATCACTAAGCAGTTTGACACATTCTAAAAGGCGTGATTAACACCTTGATGATTAAGACTCAGTCTGGTTTCTCAAGTTTATGTTTTGCTGTGTTCACAAAATACCCCATCAAGTTTAAACGACACAGTTTCCAACCAGCAATGAAAGTGCAGTTAAATTAATTAGAAGTAATTTATTGTACACCAAGATGAACTTTAAATCAGGCATATAACTTTGTAGTTTTCATGTATGTAAATTGTTGTAAATTTTGTTTCCACAGGATCTCAGTGATGGTAATAAATAAACCAGGATTCAACAATGGCAAGGAGGGACTTTTTGCTGTTATCGATGGTGGAAGGACTGATGAAGTGTCAAAATTATTGTCCAAACAGTTTCAGTCCATTCTGATGGAAGAACTACAAAATTCCCTATCTTCAAAGGATTACCTAAAATATGTCATGCTGGCATCACACAGGTACTTCTTTTTTGCCAGAATCCCAAAGTGACTGCGAGACCTCAGTAAAAACCTACAATTTCTCACCTCAAAAAATCTAAAATAATCCACAATATTAACAATACTTAACATTTTTTGGACAATAGAAGCTGAGTAAGTTTGTCTTTTCCTTGTGTCATAGCATGTTCAACTTTACATGTATGTTAACATTACATACATGCATAACAAATCACAAATATAAATTCACACCCTAGTCGAACCACAAGCTGATATTCTAGTGATTTATTTCCTGGACGGCCCAAAATGTTGACAAGAGGAATGGAGTGTGATAATAACAGACAAGAGGAATGCAGTGTGATAATAACTGACAAGAGGAATGCAGTGTGATAATAACTGACAAGAGGAATGCAGTGTGATAATAACAGACAAGAGGAATGCAGTGTGATAATAACAGACAAGAAAATTATGCTATCCTCAGAATAAGATTCATCATTATTATTTGTTATTTTTGTAAAATGATTTACATGAGAAAAATGCAAACTCTGTGAAAATCTGCAGTTGTAGTCACCTTGGAATTTGAAGTGTTGCATGATATGTGTAAGAGTCTACATGTAGGAGATAGCAAATACATAGATATCTGTTTTCCACCAAGCCAATAGCAACATTGTAAGCATAATGATTTTGTGTGAGAGTTTTTTAAAGTCATAAATAGGGTTACGGGGTGGGCAGGTGGATTTCATTTAAGCAAGATTTGCAGGCAAGACAATTTGATCCAAGGTATTCATGTTAAAATGAGTATAGTGTTCACATGTGTAAAACTCTCATTGGTTAGATTAACAGATTTTGCAAAAAGTTTTGGTTTATGATAGCATTTCCATAAACACAAATTATTATTTTTAATGCTTTCTTTATAAAAGATGTTGAGTTTTCATATATTTGGTAAGTGAAATGTGACATGTTGTAATTTAGTCTTGCACACTTGTGGGTGAGGGAGAAATAAATCATTGTAAAAACTTAATTTTGGTATTGGCCTTCAGAAAGGTTTGCATCTGTTTTACCGTTTGTATTCATCCAGTTATTAAAGTTGTGAATTGTTGTTAGGGTGTGCTGAACAGTTTCTGGTAACATTGTTGCAGGTGTCTGAAGGCAACGGGTCAGAAATTAGGAGCCACAGCAGCAGTTTGCCACCTTGTAAAGCAGAATGAAAACAGTGACCAGTACATCCTAAATGTGGCTAATGTGGGAGATGTAGAAGTGGTTCTGTGTCGTAAAGGTGAAGCAGTCTGCCTGTCTCATCTTTTCACAATACAAGCCAACAAAGAGGAGTGTACAAGGATCTGCAGATCAGATGGAATCATTACTGAGGTAACTGTATCCATGGCAATAGTTGTTGTTTACCATGCCAACAGTGTCAGTGGTGGAGTGGATATCAGTTTATGTTGATATTTCCCCTTTTTGATTTTTGGGGTTTCCACCCACCCCACCTCATTCCAATTCTTGTATTACTGATAATAGGCATTACATTTCTGGCAGCAGCAATGTTGTCATTGTTGTTTACAATGTTGATACATTAACACATGGAAGTAGATGAGTTACCAGGTTTCAAAGAATAGTTGGTTTGAAAAAGTTGAGTACATTCTGTATAATCTTGAAATAGTGTTGATCATCATTTCTGTAAAGAAAAGTTGCCAAACTTTTGCCCAATAAATTTTACACTTTAATTTTCAGATAGAAGAAGGAATGAACCATAGTTTCATTCAAAATTGACAAATTTTAAACATATTGTTTTTGCTTTTTTAGGATAACAAGATCAGTGGAGTGACTCATAATTCCCGTCTCCTTGGCAACAGCTATTTGTTTCCCCATGTCATACCAGATCCATACACGAGCAGTACTGTACTCCAGCCAGAAGATCAGCTGATAATTGTAGCCAGTCAGGGATTTTGGAATTTCATTTCCTACCAGGAAGCAGTAAATGAAATTGTAGATATTCCAGATCCAGCTCTTGCTGCTAAAAAATTGCAGGATTTAGCTCAGGGTTACAAATCTCAAGAAAATATTGCAATTCTTGTGGTTCGGCTATTGTTTTATCCGACAGAGAGGAATAGAATAAGGACCTTGATACAGACTCAGTATCAAGAGGAGCAGCAGGTACTAGCTGCATTCAAGAGGAGAGATGCTGAAAGAGAAGAAATAAAGAAACAACTGGAGGAAGAAGATTCCCTTGAGTCAGTCCCCATGGAGATTGTAAAGTTGAGAGATGGGAAGAAAAGAGGTCAATTAAGTGATGTTTTTAATAAAGCTGATGTTAATGGACATGCAGATATTACTGACAGTAGAGATGCAGCAAGTCCTAAAGCTGATTTGAGAATAAGAACCAAGGGCAAGACTAGTGTGGATGTATGGGAGGAAGTCTTACAAAAGTGCCTCACAGAAGAGGTGAAAGACAAGGAAATGAAGCATGTGATGCAAATTGGGGAGGATGAGGAGGATGTTGATGCAGATATTGGTTCAGAGGGACAAAAGTTTGACAACTGGTCAACTGTGGCCAAACCTGGTCAGGTAAAGAACAGGGTTGTGACTGTTCCTTCACCACTGTCTGTGTCTCCAAAGAGACATCCACCACCACCCCCTCCATGTCATATTGGGCCATACATGTATGGAGGTAGTGCCAACAATGACTCCATGGTATCTGTGGAATTTAAAAAAGAACTCAAGCATCCTATTGATGTTGATCGAGATGCTGTTCTGTTTCATCAAATGCAAATGTCAAGGTCAAAGGGTCATGGTGCTAGTAGTGAGAGTTTGGATTCTACTCAATCTGACCCATCATTTTCTTCTGTCAAGGAGGCATTACATACTAAAAGGTCTCCCTCCCATAGCATTGAGGTACTACTGAATATTTCAAGGCTTGAGCAACTTCAGCATATTGGAGGGTCTGTCCCTCAACCTCCAAAAAATCCACATTCTGGAAAGAGGACCAGTTTAACTGACTCATGTCCAACTACAGCTGTGCCAGCAAAAACAGACAGGATTAGTACCAGATCAAGCCATTCTAATATCAGAGATCTTGATGCCATACTGAACAGTGGAGGTCATCAGTCTAGTTCAGGACAAAATAAATTTATGAGAGATAAAGAGGTTGATGAAATTGATGTATCCACTGGTTATGTAGATTCCAGGACAGAAGTTGTTTCACATAAATTCACACATGGGAAATCATCTCCAATTTCAGATATAAATAGATTGGGACAAACAGAAGTCACAGTCAATTATGAGCCAACTGTGTCTAATGTTGAAACATTGCAGTCATTTTCTCCAGAAAAAGACCATCACTGTCAGGAGTCAAAAACTTGTGTAGAAAGTCCAATTTACTTACAAAAAGACAGACCAGCTTCCAAAAGAGATGAAGATATTTCTCATCAAGTTGTATCTGTTCAGAATTTTGAAAATGAAGACCAAATTAGTACTAGTTCTGGTTCTGAAAAGGAAATATTAATTACAGGGCAGGATGGACCCAAAGATTTCCAGGACACATATAAAAAGGTGACAAGAATTCCAAGAACTAATAATGATGTGGAGAAATCAAATGTGACCACTAAACATTTTTATCCATTTGTAGAGCCAGATGTCAATTCCAATTCTCTGAATAGTCTGGATGACCTTCTAGCCTTCAATAGACTGCATAGCCAGAAGAAAGAAAGTGTCAAAAATGTGTCTGCCAAATATAGGCCTAAAATGGCCCATGCACCTCCACCCCCACCCACCACTCCATCAAATGAACCAGAACAAATGATTCCAGATTCTTTCAGTCAGCAAAGTATTATTATAACCTACTTATAAATTCAGGTCAAGATGGCAGTTATGGTCAACAGACCAAAGTCAATAGGTCTAAGTGAATCAGCTGAGGTCACTATTGGGATCTGATACCAAGGGTTGAAAATTCACTTGCCCAGCTCAAAATGCCTAGTGAAATTTTTGGGCAGTTGAGTGAATTTTCGGGGCTGATCATTGTTTCTTGTTAATGAAAAGGATGTTGTGTTAAGAATATTGCTGACTTTGACTATTGAAAGTCAATACTTTCTACCAGTAGTCTTCATTTGTTTTGATCAAGCTGATATGATTGCTGACTTTGACTATTGAAAGTCAATACTTTCTACCAGTAGTCTTCATTTGTTTTGATCAAGCTGATATAATTGCTTCAATACTAATATGTGCTTATCAAAAGGAGAGCAGACTGGTTTCAGTTTGTAATTACATGTACTAACAATTTGTGTTAGAAAGTTCACAGAAATAAGTTCCAGAAAACATCTTTTCACACAATTGTACTCAGATGATCAACATCATCAACTTTTATACATGTATTTCTGTTATAGCATGGTGTCCAAGAATTAATTTTGGCAAGTGAACATTTTAGTACTTTCCTGACAGGGTGGTTGTTTTGTTTTTTTAGAGATTTTTCAACTGCTAGATACATGGTTTACAGTGTGCACAAGTTTACCAGAGCATGAAGTAAGAGATCAAGTTTGAGGATTCAAAGTTGTTCTTTTGAGCGCATTCAGAACTTTTCCATCAGAAAGCCTCATTGCTGACAGAAATGAATAATCACTTTATCTAACATGAATAAAACTGGTTCTTTAGTATACTACTAAACTACCTTCTAATCCATCTAATCTGGCATGATATTGTCTTTAGACCCAAATACCAGACCTTGTATGCTCAGATGCCCAAATTTCATTCCACATTTTGACATACAGATTCTTTCTCAACTCAAAGCAGTAAATATCAGTGTTACAAATACTTCAGAATTCTTTGTTTCTAAATCACAACCTTGGATATCACCTCCCCCTACCTCCACCCCCATAACATTTGATCTTTGCAAATCTTAAAGTCTGCAACAAATCCTCTTGCTTTTCAGAGTAAATTAAATGAAATCAAAGTCGTAGCCATACAACCATGTATAGAGACAGTTTGAATAATGGAGAAAAGTTTGGATCTACCGTTGCAACATTCCATGGCACCCTGTAAAGCCAGTTACCAGATAAAGCCTCCAATTTTACCATGGAAATTACAGCCATACTAAAATATTTAGACTATACTGAAACCTCTCAAATAATAAATTGAATCTTTTTGGATTCGTCTTCCACAATGAAAGCCTTACAAAACCTTAAATTTAACAAAATCCATTAATATCCCAAATCTTATGGAAATAATATTTGCTCATACATTATGAACAAGTATTCTGTACTGCTGGCTGCCAAGTCACATTGGTATTAAGGGTAATGAAAAGGCAAATAAAGCAGACAATGGTGCCCTACAGTCACCCTTTTTCAAAAGGAAGACTCCATATACATGTACTGATTTCAAATATTGTATAAATAAACATATTCTGCGTACTTGGCAAAATATGTGGAATGATTCTCCACAAACAAGTTTTGTAACATCAAACTCACTATTAAAGAGTGGCATCCCTCGTATAGAACCAGTCGGAGAAATAAGGTGGTATTGTGCTAATTGCATATACATGTAGAACCAGTCAGAGAGATAAGGTGGTATTGTGCTAATTGTATATAGAACCAGTCAGAGAGATAAGATGGTATTGTGCTAATTGCATATAGAACCAGTCAGAGAGATAAGGTGGTATTGTGCTAATTGCATATAGAACCAGTCAGAGAAATAAGGTGGTGTTGTGCTAATTGCATATAGAACCAGTCAGAGAAATAAGGTGATATTGTGCTAATTGCATATAGGACACACATACATGACTTGTGCATATCTCCGGAATGGTGAACCTTGACCAGAATGCATACCCTGCCAGTGTCCACTGACACACATTCTTTGTCAAATGTATCAACTTGCATCCTGTGAGACAAGTTTTTTTTTTATGTGATCTCAGTTAAGGAGCTTTATGATAATGTACCACCAGAGACAATCTGGGTTTTTTTGTCGGAATGCATTTTATATAAAAAAATCGAGTCCATATTTTAAAGTTTGTATATTTTTGTATGCCTTTATCTTTTATTGTTTGTATATCTTTTACAGAATTTTAATATCTTGACCTCACATCTTTATCTTTAAGTACTTCATGCTTACATTTATTTGGAAGGGTTTATCTTTTGTTCTTTTCTGCAATTCATTATATTTATCAGTTTTAGAACTTTATCTTGAATTAGCACCATATAGCCACTATTGTACTGATGTGTTGTTAAGCCCTAATAAATAGGTACATACATCCTCTGATTATTTGCACACAACAAACTGTGTGTGATTTTTATTTTTACCTAATCAGTATCTATGTATGTAAATCAAATACAAATACTTACTGATATATAATCATGTATATGTCAGATCCAACTGCAAACAACACAGACCCTGATCTGCTTTTGCATAATGCACCAGCAGATCAGGATCTTTGTTGTTTGTTCTACTAATTAGGCCTTATAAACTGCATAGACCCAGATCTGCTGGTGCATTATGCAGTAGTAGATCCAGGTCTATGCAATTTTAAGATGGATTGGACCTATATGTGAGTCCATATGGTACATAGAGGACTTTTTGGAATTTAAAAAAAAAACATACACAAGATGATTGTTCAGTTTTGATGTTTGACTACAGCTGATGTCAAAATATTGCACTTGTCAAACCAAGTAAAACTTGGCCTAATCAAAAATATGATATCCATACTTCAAGAATCACACAGAATAATGATGGTAAACTACATAGTAAAATAATGAAGATGTATTCATATTATGGAGGTACATGGTGAATCACTTTATAAGGCTGTCGCATGTCTGCAACCTATCACCTTTTGCTTAGGAAAGATAACTATAAATGATCCATTGTGTAAACTAAATTTTATCAAGATACTCTGAGATACTGTTAAGACATGTACTTTTTCATATTACTCTGAGACACTGCTAAGACATGTACTTTTTCATATTACTCTGAGATACTGCTAAGACATGTACTTTTTCATATTACTCTGAGATACTGCTAAGACTTGTACGTTTTTATATTACTCTGAGATACTACTAAGACATGTACTTTTTCATATTACTCTGAGATACTGCTAAGACATGTACTTTTTCATATTACTCTGAGATACTGCTAAGACTTGTACTTTTTCATGTTACTCTGAGATACTGCTAAGAGATGTACTTTTTCATATTACTCTGAGACACTGCTAAGACATGTACTTTTTTATATTACTCTGAGATACTGCCAAGACATGTACTTTTTCATATTTATGAAATCTGATTGTATCCTACTTAAATCCAAACTTTCTAAAAGCAATCAAAACTCTAAGTCACTTTAGCTGACTGTTTTCCTGTCACATACTGAAATGGACTAAACATTACACATATGGACAATTACTGCTTTCACAGGTGAAAAGTTACAAATATGGCAACATCCTGTGCATTGAGAAATTCATTGATTGCAAAAACATACTCAAGAAATGATCCCTTACAAAAGATCTAGAAAGCAAAAACTCAGCAAATATAAATTTGTATGCACATTATATTTAATTAAAAGCAGTTTATTGTCCTTTAAAGATGTTCAGTTGACTATCATGTATTCATTTGATTCATCATCATTCTCATATATTTAAAAATACAGTATCATCAACTTCAATTAATGAATTGCCAGGTTCCACCAATCTACAACCAGCCTTCAGTCAGTTATTATAAATGAAAATTCCAATTGTATTTGAAATTCCAATTGAGTATTTAACCAGTTCAGGCTGAACTATATATGTATAAATCATTATGTTATTACAGCTATAGGTTTTAGCTTGTCAGACTGTAGAGACAGCCAAGTTCACTAATGGTTATACACTTAGGTACAGTAGAATGCTGATTATCCAGATTACACACTTAGGTACAGTAGAATGCTGATTATCCAGATTATACACTTAGGTACAGTAGAATGCTGATTATCCAGATTACACACTTAGGTACAGTAGAATGCTGATTATCCAGATTACACACTTAGGTGCAGTAGAATGCTGATTATCCAGATTGTTTGCTTATATGGACTCCCACAATGTCCTCAGAATATATAAAAATCCCCAACTGATTAAAATTAGATATCTGGATGCCTGATTTTCTGGACAAAATCATTGTCTCATGATGGGTCTGGATAATTGGTATTTTACTTTTTTACTAAATAAAATATCCAAGTTCAATTGTTACAACTTAACTCTCTTTCATTCATTTTTCATGAAATTTGTACTGTCATCTGATTTTTTGTTAAAAAATGGAGAAAAAAATTCAAAGAAAAGCTTCAATTTTATAGATTATGATATGCTCATGATAGGTGTGGTAATCACGACTTGGGCAATTCATAAATTGTGTGAACATTGATAATCAGAAATTTGGTTGAACAGTAAAACCTTTTTCTTCATTGTTGTCAACAGGTACAATCTAATCTAGTTTCTTCATGTTCAGAAAATCCTGCTGTAGCTGCAATACAACATCAGTTTGTTGTGAATATAGTAAAATGTCACAAATTAAAATTATATTGGGCCAATCAGTTTTTGTTCAACTGTTCAGTTGTTTGAGTCTTTAAGATTACATGCAAGATGAGGATTAACATCGGAAGAGATAAAGTCATTTGAGTGAATCTGGATATTTAAGAAATAGATGTTTTAATTATCATGATAAATCATATCCTATTATTTGACAGTCTGGATAATGTACATTTTTGTCATGATTTCACATCAGATTAACAAGACCTAACTATGCATTCCTAATATTTGAACCTGTGTTATGTACATAAATTTGAACTTGTGTTATGTACCCCCATTAATTAACTGTTACTTTACTGTATATACAATACTCCCTCATTATAATGCTGTCCATGGGAACCATGGAGTATACTGCCTTATAGTGAGAGTGCCATATAATGAAGTGCATGATACATACAGTACTCCCTCATTATAATGCTGTCCATGAGAATAGTGAGAGTGCCATATAATGAAGTACATGATGCATACAGTACTCACAGTATAATGCTGTCCATGAGAACCATGGAGTATACCGCCTTATAGTGAGAGTGCCATATAATGAAGTGCATGATACATACAGTACTCCCTCATTATAATGCTGTCCATGAGAATAGTGAGAGTGCCATATAATGAAGTACATGATACATACAGTACTCCCTCATTAAAATGCTGTCCATGAGAGCCATATAGTATACTGCCTTGCAGTGAGACTGCCTTATCATGAAGTACATGATATATACATTACTTCCTCATTATAATTATGTCCATCGGAGCCATGGAGTATACCGCCTTATAATGAAGTACATTTATTCATATAATTTTACTACTACATAATGGATGGGATCCATGACCATACTCGCCTTATAAAAGGACCAGTGTTATAATGAATGGCCTTATAGTGAGGGAGTGCTGTACTTAACATTTTAAGCCATTTTTTGGTATCATCAAGTAAACAAACGTTTTGGAACTGGGTCATCTGCTGTTTCTATATCCACCCCCCTCATTTGATAAAACCAACCTGCCTCCAAAATACCTATCCCACTTCACTCATTTGATAAAACCAACCTGCCTCCGAAATACCTATCCCACTTCACTCATTTGATATTTGATAAAACTGATCTGTCTCCAAAATACCTGCCCCACTTCACTAATTTGATAAAGCCCACCTGCCTCCAAATACCTACCCCACTTCACTCATTTTGTAAAGTCCACCTGCCTCCAAAATACCGACCCTACTTCACTAATTTTATAAAGCCCACCTGCCTCCAAAATACCTACCCCACTTCACTTCACTCATTTGATAAAGCCCACCTGCCTCCAAAATACCTACCCCACTTCACTCATTTGATAAAGCCCACCTGCCTCCAAAATACCTACCCCACTTCACTTCACTCATTTGATAAAGCCCACCTGTCTCCAAAATACCTACCCCACTTCACTCATTTGATAAAGTCCACCTGCCTCCAAAATACCTACACCACTTCACTCATTTGATAAAGCCCACCTGCCTCCAAAATACCTACCCCACTTCACTCATTTGATAAAGTCCACCTGCCTCCAAAATACCTACCCCACTTCACTCATTTGATAAAGCCCACCTGTCTCCAAAATACCTACCCCACTTCACTCATTTGATAAAGTCCACCTGCCTCCAAAATACCCACCCCACTTCACTCATTTGATAAAACCCACCTGCCTCCAAAATACCCACCCCACTTCACTCATTTGATAAAACCCACCTGCTTCCAAAATACCTATCCCACTTCACTCATTTGATAAAACCCCCATGCCTCCAAAATACCCACCCCACTTCACTCATTTGATAAAACCCACCTGCCTCCAAAATACCTATCCCACTTCACTCATTTGATAAAACCCACCTGCCTCCAAAATACCCACCCCACTTCACTCTTTTGATGAAACCCACCTGCCTCCAAAATACCTATGCCACTTCACTCATTTGATAAAACCCACCTGCCTCCAAAATACCCACCCCACTTCACTCATTTGATAAAACCCACCTGCCTGCAAAATACATACCCCACTTCAAAAATTGGCTTCATGTTCCAGATGAAAATGAATCATGTTGACTATATAATGAAGGATTATGCAAATTGAATTTGAATTAAAAGCAATAACAATTTCTTGTCTTGTATTACTGACAAGAAGAAAACAAATTTTTAAAGAAAGTTTGTTAATACACTAACATAACCCTAAAATGTATACATGTTTTGCACTGCTTGACATTTATATAAATACATGCTCAAGTTTTTATCATTCCATTTAACTGTGTGCAATGTCTTTTTTGTGATTATGATCCATGTTTATTGAAATGGTCATGCAAAAATGAAATCCAATATTAGGGTTGTAAGTTTGTGGAAATTTTGAGAGAGAGAGATGACCTAAAGGTTCATATGTTCAAGAAATATGGTATTGAATGGAAAATGTGTATATGTGAAAAGAAATAATACATTAAACTCTGTCAATAGTGAAATCTGATACAACAAAATGTTGGCTTTTTGAAGCACATTGTAGGATCAGATCTTGTGTTTTGTATGATAGTGTCATCTCTGATGGTCATAGAACAGAAGAAGTTATGCGATGCCCTTTTGTCTGGTGTCTGTTGTTCGCTAGCACAAGTTTGTTATCTCTACTCCTACCAAACTACTGGGGCATTGCCACCAAACTTTACAGACACATTCATTCCAAGGTCTAGTTGGTCCGAAATGAAAATGTTGCCCCTCAGTATGGCCAACATGGCAGCTATTATAAGAATCTTGTTATTGCTACTACTCCTAAACTGTATCGACAGGAGTTTTCACTAAAATATTTCTTAAGATATCTAGTTGGTCCTAAATGAAAATGGTGCCAATCCAACATCCAGTATGGCCACAATGGTCTTGAAAATTTTGTTATCATTACTACTGTTGAATGGATGGTCATATCAACATGGGATTTTTACTACAAGACTTCTTATGATGTCTAGTTGATCTTAAATGAAAATGATGGTGATATAACATCTAATATGGCTAACATGATGACCTTCTTAAAAATCTTGTTATCACTACTCCTCTTGGATGAATGGTCGTATTGAAATGGGATTTTCACCAAAAGACTAATTATGTCTAGTTGGTCCTAAATGAAATGGTATTGGTCTGATATCCAATATAGCCACTATGGCATCCATCTTGGAAATCTTGTTTTTGCAACTTCTAAACAGAAAGTCATGGGTTTTTCACCAGAAAATTTCTTATAGTGTCTAGTTGCTCCTACAAGAAAATTATATCAGTCTGACATCCAGTATGGCCACCGTTGGGTCATCTTGAAAATCTTGTTATATGGCAACTCCTTCTTAATAGATGATCATATTGACATAGGGTTTTCACTAAGACTACTTATGATATCTAGTTGATCCTAAATGAAAATGGTTCCAATCTTATATTTAGTATGACCAGTATATTGGCTATCTTGAAAATCTTGTTATTGCAACTTCTCCTGATTGGATGGTCATATCAAAATTGAATTTCACCGAAAGACTTCTTATGATGTTTAGATGGTCCAAAATGAAAATGGTGCTGATCTTAGATCCAGTATGACTGCCAAATGGTTTCAACACTCAGCAGTTACAAAGAAGAAATGGTCTTATCCTGGATTCCTGGAAATTCTTTTCGACCAGTAGAGTGTCAGTCATATCGAGGAACTCTTGTTTATAGGTTACACCAGAATTGAAATAAAGTGATATATTTTGGGTCCTTTGAGCTTCGTTATATTTGGAGTTATAATTTGTAACGAATGAATTTACTGGCTATTTTTGTATGTGTTTTTTTTTTTTTATCTGTGGTATAGTTAAGTTATGTAAATAAAGTTTTACAAATATAATAGCCTTGTAATTTCTATTGTCTTCTGCCCTTCAAATCCTGCCTACAACTACTGAAGGTTGTTTTTCCAGCTGTGTTCAATATTTATCCTTAGTGTTGGATTTAAGACCAGAAGGGTGCAGGGTCGATTCCCACCATTACACCAGTCCAGATCGGTTACAAGTGTGTGATGATAAACCCATGCCTGATGATACCAATACATGATGATAAGCCCACACCTGGTGATAAGTCCATGCTTGGTGTTAAGTCCATGCTTGGTGTTAAGTCCTTACTTGATGATATGTCCATGCTTGGTCCTAAACCCATGCTTGGTGTCAAGCACATGGTTGATGTGAAGCCCATGCCTGATGCTAAGCCCATGCCTGATGCTAAGTCCTTGCTTGATGCTAAGCCTATGCTTGATGATAAGCCCCTGGTTGATGATAAGTCCATGATTGATGATAATCCCATGCTTGATGATAAGCCCTTGACTGATGATAAGCCCTTGCTTGATGATAAGCCCTTGCTTGATGATAAGCCCTTGCTTGATGATAAGCCCCTGGTTGATGATAAGCCCATGATTGATGATAAGCCCCTGATTGATGATAATCCCATGCTTGATGATAAGCCCATGCTTGATGATAAGTCCATGCTTGATGATAAGCCCATGCTTGATGATAAGCCCTTGCTTGATGATAAGCCTATGCTTGATGATAAGCACTTGCTTGATGATAAGCCCCTGGTTGATGATAAAGCCCTTGATTGATGATAAGCCCATGATTGATGATAAGTCCATGCTTGATGATAAGCCCATGCTTGATGATAAGCCCTTGCTTGATGATAAGCCTATGCTTGATGATAAGCCCCTGGTTGATGATAAGCCCATGATTGATGATAAGCCCATGCTTGATGATAATCCCATGCTTGATGATAATCCCATGCTTGATGATAAGCCCATGCTTGATGATAAGCCCTTGCTTGATGATAAACCCATGCTTGATGATAAGCCCTTGCTTGATGATAAGCCTGTGCTTGATGATAAGCCCCTGGTTGATGATGAGTCCATGATTGATGATAATCCCATGCTTGATGATAAGCCCATGCTGGATGATAAGTCCATGCTTGATGATAAGCCCATGCTTGATGATAAGTCCATGCTTGATAATAAGTCCATGCTTGATGATAAGTCCATGCTTGATGATAAGCCCATGCTTGATGATAAGTCCATGCTTGATGATAAGCCCATGTTTGATGATAAACCCATGCTTGATGATAAGCCCCTGGTTGATGGTAAATCTATGCCAGATGCTAAGTCCATGCTTTATAATAAGCCCATACTTCATGATAAGTCCATGCTTCATGACAAGTCCATGCTTCATGATAGGTCCATGCTTCATGATAAGCCCATGTTTGATGATAAGCCCCTGCTTCATGATAAGCCCATGTCAGATGCTAAGTCCATGCTTTATGATAAGCCCATACTTCATGATAAGTCCATGCTTCACGATAAGCCCATGCTTTATGATATGCCCATGCTTTATGATAAGTCCATGCTTTATGATAAGTCCATGCTTCATGATAAGCTCATGCTTGGTGATAGACCAGTGCTTGGTGATAGACCAGTGCTTGGTGATAAACCAGTGCTTGGTGAGAAGTCATGATAAGTGCATGCATACCTGATGATAAGCTGATGATAGATGCTAAGCACATGCTACATGAAAAGCCCACAATTTATAAGTCCATGCTTGATGCTAAGCCTATGTCTGATGATAAGCCCATGTATGGTGATAAACCAGTGCTTGGTGATAAGTCATGATAATCCCATGCATGCCTGATGATAAGCTGATACTAGATGCTAAGCACATGCTACATGAAAAGCCCACAATTTATAAGTCCATGCTTGATGCTAAGCCCATGCTAGGTTATAAGCCAATGCTTCATGACAAGTCCATGCATCAGTAATCCCCCCCCACACACACACTTACACATACACCCAAACCCACCCCTATGCACACTTATTGATAGATTTATTCAAATTGCACCCTTGTCTAATCATGGGAGAAAAAATGGCAGATCTTTAAATATGCTGCTTGTATCTGGGCAGGAATTATATTTAGTCTATTGTAGTATTCCTACCTCCATATAAAACAAAATTGGATGTTCTCAATTTAAGGGGATTTATTGATGTAAATGAAGGTAGAGCTTGCAGATATAGTAAAACTTTACATTCCAACCACCATGGAAATGTGACCACTCCTCAAATATGACCACATTTTCAGTCCCAGATGTTTTGTATTACAGTAATTTATTTGTAACTTTATCTTTCCATTTTCAACCAACTGGTTGCAGTTTTAGTCCCAATTAATTGTACATATCCCTCCTAACTACAGGCATTGAGCTGTTATGCAAACAGCATGTGCAACAGTCGACTGATATGTAGTTATTCCTGCAATATGTACTGACATTTTTCATGAAAGGCAAGCTGTTGCCTGCATTATGTACTGACATCTTTCATGAAAGGCAAGCCGATGAAAGGCAATTGGAATAGCTGTAGCTGATTCTGGGTATGAGTGCTTGATAATCCATGCAAATGTGTGCCCTGTAATATGGTCATAAGCGGTGACCAGTCAATGCCATCATGCTGGTGTTATTCATATTTTGAGGCCTTGTCATCTAAATTGGGACCATCCAGTCCCAAATTAAGACCACTTTTCCTCAGTCCCAATGGTGGTTTAAATTGGGAGGTTTTATTTTTGTACCATTTTTTTTAGAGACTTGTGAGAATCCTGCAATCACATATCCTAAAATAGACCCTGCTTATTCACCAGGGCACAGGTTAAATTGGCTCCCGAGAAAAATGTATGTGACTTGTGTATTGCAAGTACCACCTGATATTGTCAAATTCTGTTTGTGTGCATGTGTGTGTGTGTGTGTGTGTGTGTGTGTAGGAGAGAGAGAGAGAGAGAGAGGAAAAATGAATACTGGACTACAAATCAAACTAATGTTGAATTCTCACAACCAGCAATATGAAAATTTATGAAATAAAAAATCAAAACAAGTACAATAAAACGATGCTTTATTAAATAAAATATACTATAGCTCTATAAAAAATGAGAAATAAATCTCTGGAGGTAGACATAATAAACTCTGTACATCAATCAATGTATTGAATCTAATTAGTACCTGCAAGACTGAAAAGGCTCATTTATAATTACATCAATCAATGTATTTAATCTAATTAGTACCTGCAAGACTGAAAAGGCTCATTCATAATTAAATCAATCAGTGTATTTAATCTAATTAGTACCTGCAAGACTGAAAAGGCTCATTTATAATACATTGAAGCTCATGCATGTTCTTTATTATTTTTGTATTTTCTGCCATGTTTTCTGAACACCTCTTGTTGCAAAATTGTAAAACGAAATTTGATGTGGCAGGGTTTGAATTTTACAGGATATTTTAAGGAGGACAAGCAGGTTTGAAATCTACTGTTTTCCCCCCAAGTTAATACTAGTTCCCCAAGGATTACATTTACTGTTGTAACCATGACAGTGTAACTGATCCTTATCAATCAGTTATAAACAGTGCTTCTCTGAGACAAAATGAATATTCACTTGCATCATGAGAACTTACAAAATATTTTAGTTATACAATATTCCGAGTATTGTTAAATGGGGTAGCTAAAATTTCCAAAAGCCAGGACGACTAAGAAATAATTAAATTTACTGGTGTTTTAGTCTTGGACTTGAAGACCTAATTTCTAGCCCTGTATAATGAAACCTTATTAATTCAGACTCTGTTTATTGCAATGTCTCAGTATCTTTTGGATGAAATTTTTGGAAACAGATTTCCTTAATTGCTCTTTAAAGTTATTAGTTACAATTTGTTCATTAAGATTCCCTGTTAATCTGTGCAAAAAGGGTGGGAACATATGTGTCTGGATAAATGGGTTTTCAATGCAAGAGTATCAGATTTAAAAAGACTAGATGTGCTTATAGCACATCTATTTACAATGATGAAAGAATAGCCTGACAGAGTTGTCTTTTCATTAGTAGTTTGTGACAAATCTTTCAAAAAAAAGTACATCATACTGTTACCCATTATTTAACTAAAAATAGTAACAAAAATCTAAAGTTTTATAAATTTATAACTAACAATTGATAATCATCTTAATAAATATGTATATATAGCCATTGCTTTGATGCTTTTCAAAAAGAAAACTCCATGCTCTGATGCCATTATAACCCATACTCTGATGCCATTATAACCCATACTTGGCTGCCACTATAAGCCATACCTTGTTGCCATTATAAGCCAGACTCTGCTGTCATTATAAGCCATACTCGGCTGTCATTATAAGCCATACTCTGCTGTCATTATAACCCATACTCAGCTGCCATTATAACCCATACTCTGCTGTCATTATAAGCCATACTCAGCTGCCATTATAAGCCATACTCTGCTGTCATTATAAGCCATACCTTGTTGCCATTATAAGCCATACTCAGCTGTCAGTATACCCATACTCTGCTGTCAGTATACCCATACTCTGCTGTCATTATAAGCCATACTCAGCTGCCATTATAAGCCATACCTTGTTGCCATTATAAGCCATACTCTGCTGCCATTATAACCCATACCTTGTTGCCATTATAACCCATACCTTGTTGCCATTATAACCCATACTCAGCTGTCATTATAACCCATACTCAGCTGCCATTATAACCCATACTCTGCTGTCATTATAACCCATATACTCTCCTGTCATTATAACCCATACTCAGCTGTCATTATAACCCATAGTCTGATGCCATTATAATCCATAATCTTCTATTATAACCAATACTCTGCTCCCATTATAACCCATATCCTGTTGCCATTATTATCCATACTCTGCTGGCATTTATAACCCTTACTCTGCTACCATTATAGCCCTTACTGCTGGCAATATAACCCTTACTGCTACCATTATAGCCCTTACTGCTACCATTATAACCCTTACTGCTACCATTATACCCCTTACTGCTGGCATTTATAACCCTTACTCTGCTACAATTATAGCCCTTACTGCTGGTAATATAACCCTTACTGCTACCATCATAGCCCTTACTGCTGACACTATAACCCTTACTGCTACCATTATAACCCTTACTGCTACCATTATAACCCTTACTGCTGTCACTATAACCCTTACTGCTACCATTATAACCCTTACTGCTACCATTATAACCCTTATTGCTTGCACTATAACCCTTATTGCATCCCACTATAACCCTTACTGCTACCATTATAACCCTTACTGCTACCATTATAACCCTTACTGCTGGCACTATAACCCTTACTCTGCTACCATTATAACCCTTACTGCTACCATTATAGCCCTTACTGCTACCATTATAACCCTTACTGCTGGCACTATAACCCTTACTCTGCTACTATTATAAACCTTACTGCTACCATTATAAACCTTACTGCTACCATTATAACCCTTACTGCTACTATTATAACCCTTACTGCTACCATTATAGTCCTTACTGCTACCATTATAACCTTTACTGCTACCATTATAACCCTTACTGCTACCATTATAACCCTTACTGCTACAATTATAAACCTTACTGCTGGCACTATAACCCTTACTGCTACCATTATAGCCCTTACTGCTACCATTATAGCCCTTACTGCTACCATTATAACCCTTACTGCTACCATTACAACCCTTATTGCTGGCACTATAACCCTTACTGCTACCATTATAACCCTTACTGCTACCATTATAAACCTTAATGCTACCATTATCACCCTTACTGCTACCATTATAACCCTTACTGCTGGCATTATAACCCTTAGTAGCAAGATCCTTTTTAAATTTTGACATTCTGGTACCATGCATATATTTATTGTTATTGTTTATCAGGAGAATATAACCAATTTAAAATAAAGCAACAATAAATCAAACATTAAGCATTCAGGCAATTGATATAGTTGTTTATGCATTTCACTTACACTGAAACATGTGTAATAACTGTCAGCATTACCTTGCTTTAAGTCCCAATAGCAGTAGGTATATTATTGGGAATGCAATTACCTCGCATTCAGCCCAAATAACAATAGGTGTATTATTGGGAATGTAATTACCTTTGCTTCAAGTCCTGATAGTAGGTGCATTATTGGGAATGTAATTACCTTTGCTTTAAGTCCTAATAACAGTAGGTGTATTATTGGGAATGTAATTACCTTGTATTAAGTCCTAATAACAGTAGGTGTATTATTGGGAATGTAATTACCTTTGCTTCAAGTCCTGATAGTAGGTGCATTATTGGGAATGTAATTACCTTTGCTTTAAGTCCTAATACAGTAGGTGTATTATTGGGAATGTAATTACCTTGTATTAAGTCCTAATAACAGTAGGTGTATTATTGGGAATGTAATTACCTTTGCTTCAAGTCCTGATAACAGCAGGTGTATTATTGGGAATCTAATTATCTTTGCTTCAAGTTCTGATAACAGTAGGTGCATTATTTGGAATGTAATTATCTTGCATTAAGTCCTAATAGCAGTAGGTATAATATTATTGGGAATGTAATTACCTTGCTTCAAGTCCTAATAACAGTAGGTGCATTATTGGAAATGTAAACTTTGATAATATCCTATGCCATTTTTTTGAGGACCAGTAACCAAAGACAATATGAAAATGTTAAACTCATGAAGATCTAGTGAACTAAAATGAAAACAAAGTTATATATATACAAAAGAACACAAGTACATGAAACTACTATTACACTACATTTGTAAAATTCAGAGAAAGAAAAACAAACTAGGTAATGAACAACAACTACATTGACTCTGTTAACTAACTAAAGTAGTGTTTATATTGATTAGATTCCTTCAACTCAGGTCATTTAACACCAAAAAAATTAGGACTTTCTTCAGCTCATGATTTCTAACTATTACAAAGTCAAGTACATGATTTCTAACTATTACAAAGTCAAGTACATGATTTCTAACTATTACAAAGTCAAGTACATGATTTCTAACTATTACAAAGTCAAGTACATGATTTCTAACTATTACAAAGTCAAGTACATGATTTCTAACTATTACAAAGTCAAGTACATGATTTCTAACTATTACAAAGTCAAGTACATGATTTCTAACTATTACAAAGTCAAGTACATGATTTCGAACTATTACAAAGTCAAGTACATGATACATGTGTGGTAAAAATGTGTCATTGGCTAACATAAAATAGTGCCATAAAAAAGAAAGCATTGGTAGAATTGCGTCAATGGCTAATATAAAGTAGTGCCATAAAAAAGCAAGCATCAACTTTTACATTTGCAATGGCAAGAAAAATTTGTTCCAGGTGTCTCTGTATGGAGGAGATTTCTGAAGCTGAGTTTCTACCACACATGTAAATACAACCAAACCTTCTTAAAACATCTGAATTTATGAACTTTCAAATATAGCCAAAAAATTGATTTAAATCAAAAGTTATTTATAGTCTAAGTGAAACCTTTTATAGCATACACATTCATGTAAAGGTACATGCTTATGAAGGATAAAGTTCATTTTCTTATTTCGTTATAATTGTTAAATGCATAGAAAAATACACCATCTTTAAAAGACAATTGTTTGTCTACTGAGTAAACAGTTAATGCGTTTTTTCCTGTTTTTTAAATTAATTTTACAGGATCCTAGCAGTCTGTTGTTCATAAGCAAGTTCCAATGTGCCTGTACAATTTTCTCCACTGTAAGTAGTACTAGTATCACATTTGACAGTATTAAAAAAAAAAATATAATTCTGTATCAAATTTGACAGTAGTAAAGAAGAAATATACCTCTGTATCAAATTTGACAGTAGTAAAGAAGATATGTACCTCTGTATCAAATTTGACAGTAGTAAAGAAGATATATACCTCTGTATCAAATTTGACAGTAGTGAAAAAGAAATATACCTCCATATCAAATTTGACAGTAGTGAAAAAGAAATATACCTCCATATCAAATTTGACAGTAGTGAAAAAGAAATATACCTTCGTATCAAATTTGCCAGTAGTGAAAAAGAAATATACCTCCATATCAAATTTGACACTACTGAAAAAGAAATATACCTCCATGTCAAATTTGACAGTACTGAAAAAGAAATATACCTCCATGTCAAATTTGACAGTAGTGAAAAAGAAATATACCTCTATGTCAAATTTGACAGTAGTGAAATAGAAATATACCTCCATGTCAAATTTGACAGTACTGAAAAAGAAATATACCTCCATGTCAAATTTGACAGTACTGAAAAAGAAATATACCTCCATGTCAAATTTGACACTACTGAAAAAGAAATATACCTCCATGTCAAATTTGACAGTACTGAAAAAGAAATATACCTCCATGTCAAATTTGACAGTACTGAAAAAGAAATATACCTCCATGTCAAATTTGACAGTACTGAAAAAGAAATATACCTCCATGTCAAATTTGACACTACTGAAAAAGAAATTTACCTCCATGTCAAATTTGACAGTACTGAAAAAGAAATATACCTCCATGTCAAATTTGACAGTACTGAAAAAGAAATATACCTCCATGTCAAATTTGACACTACTGAAAAAGAAATTTACCTCCATGTCAAATTTGACAGTACTGAAAAAGAAATATACCTCCATGTCAAATTTGACAGTACTGAAAAAGAAATATACCTCCATGTCAAATTTGACAGTACTGAAAAAGGAAATAATAGTAGTCCTATTAAAAAACCCATTTGACCTTGTGTGACACCAAAGAGTATATTTTTACCTTCCCATCACCCTCAAGAGAGGCCACCTCTTTTATAAGGCAAACTTTTCAGTGCAGAAGGAGTGAGGGTGGCCTCATAAGGAGAGGGAATGGGATGACCACTGGGTATCCACTATACCTTCCATATAATCCAGACACACTTATAGTGAAGTAGTGGGCAGGTGAAAAGTCAAAATTTCCTACTACAATGTTAAGTTTTTATGGATAATAAGGTACAAATATTTGGGACAAATAAGTATTCCTGTTATGCATGTGTTCTGTACACAGGTATATTACAATGGGATATAGATGGGACATTTCTTTTCTGAATATGTGTTACTTACATGGAGATATCACATTAGACAAGTTTCACTATGAAAAAAGATAGTACATGTAAGGCCTTGCATACTCCTGTAATTTTTTGTTGAATAATGTTTATTTGGTGACTAAAAGCTAGCTTTACAGATTTAATGACATGTTCCATACAACGCTGAATTAAAATCAGAAGTTGCTTTCAAGTGCCATGGGTTGTAAGCAATTCCTCAAATCTTGTAAATTTAAATACTGTTAATCAGTGAAGAATGGCAGATTGAACAGTTACTAAGAATGGCAGATTAAACAGTTACTCAAAATAAAAAATTTGTGAAGCAACAAAAAAAAGATTGTTGGCAATATTCTACACTTGGATAAAAATAAAAATAGTTATATGGTTATTTGATGTTTGTGTACAAAAATAAAATTGTTATATGGTTATTCGATGTTTGTGTACAAAAATAAAATTGTTATATGGTTATTCGATGTTTGTGTACAAAAATAAAATTGTTTTATGGTTATTCGATGTTTGTGTACAAAAATAAAATTGTTATATGGTTATTCGATGTTTGTGTACAAAAACAAAATTGTTATATGGTTATTCGATGTTTGTGTACAAAAATAAAAGTTATATGGTTATTGGATGTTTGTGTACAAAAACAAAATTGTTATATGGTTATTCGATGTTTGTGTACAAAAACAAAATAGTTATATGGTTATTCGATGTTTGTGTACAAAAATAAAATAGTTATATGGTTATTGGATGTTTGTGTACAAAAAAAATAGTTATATGGTTATTGGATGTTTGTGTACAAAAAAAAATAGTTATATGGTTAGTGGATGTTTGTGTACTAAAATAAAATTGTTATATGGTTATTTGATGTTTGTGTACAAAAACAAAAACTGTTATATGGCTATTCGATGTTTGTGTACAAAAACAAAATTGTTATAACGTTATTCTATGTTTGTGTACAAAAACAAAACTGTTATATGGTTATTCGATGTTTGTGTACAAAAACAAAAACTGTTATATGGTTATTCGATGTTTGTGTACAAAAACCCAGTGTGAACATGTTTTAAAAACTGACAACAAATGCATTATCATCAGTCAATATCTGGGATAATACCGATATTGTTTACATTACTAAATAAAAAATTATAAAATATTCTGCACCAAATATAACATAAATCTACTCCTGTAGTTTATCTTTAAAATATATAGATGAATAATAGAGGCATATTTGTTCATTAAAGACGGAGAACTTTTAGTCCATGCACCTTTCTTGGCACCAAATTCCAAGCAGCTTATGAAAACAGTTGAAAATAAATTCTTGATAAATGTTTAAAATCTCAAAAACTATGGAGAGTACAGAGTATGGTTATTATCTAAGTTTTAATACATGTACATTCATCCTGCTTACAGGGTAAAGAAAATTTGTTTTCTCTAAACTTGGTAAAGATCAACAGGCTAGGCTCCCATTAAAAAATGTGCTGTAGCCAAAATTACATCAATAATCTAATTTTGTTTGTAATCAAAACAATATATTCTCTTTAACCATGAGTAAACAAGGTAAAAGCAGTAACAAAAATAGATTATTTCATAAAACATAGTAGCCGTCTTTGAAAATTAGTAACTAGTGGCAATTTAGACTACTGCTAATGGGAACATAGAGATTATCTTGTAAGAAAACAACTTTACCAACAATACATAAATTGTGTGGAATTTTATATCTGCTTGTAGCCCTATACAGTTACTATAAATGTGACAGAGGCTATGCACCAGCTGCCACATGGAACTACTGTATTTTATGCATTTTTTTGGATTGCAAAAAATAATAACTTTTTTGACTGTCCAAAAACAACGAAATATTTCAGTGTCTGAAAACAAACAAATGAAGGAAACATCCAAGTTCATGCAACCAAACCATCACATACATTATTAGGTTATCCCTGAAGTCACATGAGAAGGTAATCATGCTTTACATGTACAATAATGAATGAAAACTGATATTAGTTGCCAAGTTTTGTCAAATTATTATAAGTCCACAAGAAAATGTAAGTATATTGGAAAACATAACTTCACAGATGAAGTAAAAGAATCCACCATGTTTTAATCTCTTGCTATCATATACCACCCATGAAAATCGGCATGAATATAACATAAGACTGGTCACAGAGTTTGTCAATTGATAGAAACAAAATTAAAATAGATATGATAGGATGAATCTTAATTGTAATAGTTGGGATGACTAAGTGGGTGGAAGAGTAGAAGGTTGCTTTTCAGTATTATGCCTACCAACAGAACCAATGAGCTTTTATCATTTTGTGTGGTCCGGTACCAACACAACCAATGAACTGATACCATTTGGTGTGGTCTGGTACCAACACAACCAATGAACTGATACCATTTGGTATGGTCTGGTACCAACACCATTTAGTGTGGTCTGGTACCAACACAACCAATGAACTGATACCATTTAGTGTGGTGCGGTACCAACACAACCAATGAACTGATACCATTTGGTGTGGTTCGGTATGAAAAATCTTTATGAAGACAATGGCATACAAAACTTGATTCCAATAAAATCATAACAATATATAAACACATGAAATTAGGACATAACCAATTATAGGTTTTATCCCTTAAACTCATTCCTATATACATGTCTGGTACATAACCAAGTGTGGGTTTTAGTATTGTTCACAATGGATGCGTTGAACAAAATTTTAAAGCTGAAGGCTTTGATTTTAATGGTTTTCTGTTTTAATAAAGGTTGACACATTCTTCTAATATTTTTGCAACTGAAGTTTGTTTTTCCTCTACAGGTGAGTAATATATAGTTTTAAACAAATGTAATTCATTATATCAGTGTCAGTAATCTAATGAATAGCGAAGCATGGTTTTCCAATTTTCAACAATTTGAATCATACACACAACTAGTTAGCTATTTGCAATGACAAAAAAATCTATTCCTCCACTTTCCAAAAATGCTATTAGTATGTCTTTTCATCTTATCATTGTTTAGCTACACTCGTGTCCAAAAACATCCATGCATATATAAAAACAATTTAAAATAATGTCCAAATATTATAAGGCATGAATAAATTATTTAGGCAAAAAAGTATTGCTGTCCAAAAACAAAGTGTCCTAAGACATATAGAAAATACAATAGTTACTGTGCGATTGTTACTCATTCTCAAATCTCTGCAGGATTTCTATTGAACTAGTGGAAGAAAAACTTAACACTTAATATACAATACATTTAGTCACTGCCACTAATATAAACACCGCATAAAATGAAGAATAAGTAACAACCATGCAGAAACTGGTTACATGCAACAACTAATGCAAACCATGCATCATCAAATTTAAATACAATGTGGCACACAGTACCAAACTTGAAATGAAGATAAAATATAAAGTAATTAAACTCCAATTTATTTAATTTTTTTCATGTATGCAAAAATGGACCAGACAAAGTAATTGATACTGTAATTTTACCCATGACCACGCCAACTCATCATTTTTAAATTGCAATATTTGTGTTAATAGTCCTTTACTATTTATACCAGCAGTAAGTATTAGTACATTTATTATCTATTTAAAGTCCGGTATTTTCTTCTAAAAATAGCCATTCTTTGCACACTTCAATATTATCTATTTAAAGTCCGATATTTTCTTCTGATGATAGCCATTCTTTGCACACTTCAATATTATCTATTTAAAGTCCGGTATTTTCTTCTGATGATAGCCATTCTTTGCACACTTCAATATTATCTATTTAAAGTCCGGTATTTTCTTCTGATGATAGCCATTCTTTGCACACTTCAATATTATCTATTTAAAGTCCGGTATTTTCTTCTGATGATAGCCATTCTTTGCACACTTCAATATTATCTATTTAAAGTCTGGTATTTTCTTCTGATGATAGCCATTCTTTGCACACTTCAATATTATCTATTTAAAGTCCGGTATTTTCTTCTGATGATAGCCATTCTTTGCACACTTCAATATTATCTATTTAAAGTTCGGTATTTTCTTCTGATGATAGCCATTCTTTGCACACTTCAATATTATCTATTTAAAGTCCGGTATTTTGTTCTGATGATAGTCATTCTTTGCACACCTCAATATAAATAACTTCATGTTAATTGCTGTATGATGATAGCCATTCTTTGCACACCTCAATATAAATAACTTCATGTTAATTGCTGTATGATGATAGCCATTCTTTGCACACCTCAATATAAATAACTTCATGTTAATTGCTGTATGATGATAGCCATTCTTTGCACACCTCAATATAAATAACTTCATGTTAATTGCTGTATGATGATAGCCATTCTTTGCACACCTCAATATAAATAACTTCATGTTAATTGCTGTATGATGATAGCCATTCTTTGCACACCTCAATATAAATAACTTCATGTTAATTGCTGTATGATGATAGCCATTCTTTGCACACCTCAATATAAATAACTTCATGTTAATTGCTGTATGATGATAGCCATTCTTTGCACGCCTCAATATAAATAACTTCATGTTAATTGCTGTATGATGATAGCCATTCTTTGCACACCTCAATATAAATAACTTCATGTTAATTGCTGTATGATGATAGTCATTCTTTGGACACCTCAATATAAATAACTTCATGCTGTTATGTACCATCTATACTTGCTTATAAATGAAGACCAACTGCAAACTGCACAGACCCAGATCTACCATCACATAATGCACCAGCATATCTGGGTCTATGCAGATTGTTAGGAGTAATCTAGTAGAACAAACAACATAGACCCTGATGAGCCGGCACATTATATGATGGCAGATCAGGGTTTCCCAGAAATGTTAACCTACAAATAGCAGCCAATATTTTTATGAGGAGAATAATACAATGAGTTTTACCATTTTGTTGAAGTAAATAGAAAAATTCAACAATCAATGCTAAGTTCTAATCTCGGTTGATGTATTTACCAGTTCCTGAGCACAGTTAAAAAATAAAGATATGACAAAAGGATGCTGTCAGTTCTGATGGCTATATGTTAAAGCATAGTCTGCAAAGGTCTCCATTGGATTTGAATCTGCCATAGAGGACGGCTGCAAAGGGAGATAACCAGGGTGTCCTCTGTACATATAATAGTTATCCCTAGCAATGTTGTGTGGCAGAGTTCTGGAAGCATATGAATTGTCCAACATTTGGTAACCATGAGGTTCACAGTCTCTTCCTGGTGTCATACCATTGTATACTTGGGGTACTGGATAGTGTGCCATTTGACAGCTAGCTGCTTGCCAGGCATACAGGGCAGGGTTGTATTGGGTAGAAGACTGACACAACCAGCTTAAGTTTTGTAGGGCAGAGTAAGAGTCCACATCTGTTATGGTTCTGTTTGTAAAATAACTCAAAATCTGGTGTGCCTCATCAGATATGATTGGCCTCACAAAGCAGTGATTTTTATCTGATTGACCTTCACCTTTAAATCTTTTGGCTTGGGGTTCAGCTACACTGCATACTGAATCGGTGTGGTTTTCATAAGATACTGATTTCTTGTCATGGCTGCATGGCACTTCTTGATCTTCTGTTCTAAGATTCAAGCCCCCTGAATTATTGTTGGAGTTAACTTTAATCTGATCAATGGCATTCTTCCTTCTTTTCTCTTCCAGGAAGAGTTTTCTTCGTGTCTCGGATGGAAGCCGGATGGGGGGAAGTCCAAGATGGTCATGGATGTAGAGTGTATATTCCCCCTTCCTCATATCTTTCTTTTCATGTCGACGGAATGCCTCAGGAGGGACCTTTTCAAGGTCAACTCGCCAGTAATGCTGCCTACAATGTGAGTCATATGGGTCTTTTGGAACCTTGTAAAAGCAATGATTATTTGACAAATTGTGTCGGACAGAGTCTTTCCATCCAGTATACAATCCACAGAAGAAGGGGAAAAAGTCTCGCAAGACCTGATGTATTTCTGACAAAGTCAATTGCTTGTCAATTGAATTCTCAATAGCAACTACAATCATTCCTAGATATGTGTACGGTGGTTTTGGGTAGCGCTTGTACTGTGGTCTTGGGACAGACATGTCTATGGCAGTTTTCTGAATGTGAATCTGGTTATCCTGCTTGATGAGACATGGATTCTTAACTGATGTGATCATGGATATGATCTTTGCTTTGGTTGTGGCACAACGCAACTCCCTCTCTTGAAAATCAGGTACAGGTGGAGTGCTGTACACTGGGTTGTAGCCATGTTCTTGAATTCCACATTCACCTGCATTAGCAAAATCACTGATTTTGTTGTCAGCTTTCCTATCATTGCGATCAAATGTGATATTGTCAGTAGGTATGTAATACATACTTCTGGGATGAAGGTCAGACGGATCCAAAACCTCATTTCTATTACTCTCTTTCATATTAATAGAAAAAGAACCAGTCTGCTGTTCATTAGTACAAGTGATGGCTTCATCTGTATTTGTCTGTAGCCCGTAATCCTGATCTTCAAGCAGGAATTCCATGTCAAATTCAGCTGATGATCCAGATTTGTCAGGGATAGGTGTAGAAGCTCTCTGATATTCATTTCCAAAGTTCACATTCTCTGGAATGTCACAAAAAATTGTCACTTCCTCTTGACCATTTGAGATCTCTTTACTATGGCAACAAGAGGTCACAGCCTTAATTTCCTGATGAACGGGGTCAAAGTTCTGACTTTGTGGATCTCCTTCACAAATGTGGTGGTCATTACTAATATCAGAATCAGAAATTGTCTGTATGCCACTGTCCAGTTGCCTACTGTTAGAAAAGGATAGGTTGATGACCAACCTGTCTTCACTTGATTCACTGGAATTATCCATGACTTAGGTCAGATGCATATGTCTTGAATCAGCAACTAAATGTGTGTCTTTAAAGGGTTTCTTATCTCTACTAGGATGATATCTGAAAAAGTAGACAAGATAATTTCAGTTGACAAAAATCATGTAGAATCTATTTTTACTTAAAAAGTTCACAAGATTATGTAAAAATTAATTTCTCTATTTCTCAAGTTGAATTTGTGGATTATCACCATAATCTTTTAAGTTAATCATCCTGTTGGCTTTGTTGGACACAGTCTGTAATTTTAAGTTCATTCTGACATATTGGCTTTGTATGACACAGTCTGTAATTTTAAGTTCATTCTGACATATTGGCTTTGTCTGACACAGTCTGTAATTTTAAGTTCATACTGACATATTGGCTTTGTCGGACACAGTCTGTAATTTTAAGTTCATTCTGACATATTGGCTTTGTCGGACACAGTCTGTAATTTTAAGTTCTTTCTGACATATTGGCTTTGTCGGACACAGTCTGTAATTTTAAGTTCATTCTGACATATTGGCTTTGTCGGACACAGTCTGTAATTTTAAGTTCATTCTGACATATTGGCTTTGTCTGACACAGTCTGTAATTTTAAGTTCATTCTGACATATTGGCTTTGTCGGACACAGTCTGTAATTTTAAGTTCATTCTGACATATTGGCTTTGTCTGACACAGTCTGTAATTTTAAGTTCATACTGACATATTGGCTTTGTCTGACACAGTCTGTAATTTTAAGTTCATACTGACATATTGGTTTTGTCTGACACAGTCTGTAATTTTAAGTTCATTCTGACATATTGGCTTTGTCGGACACAGTCTGTAATTTTAAGTTCATTCTGACATATTGGCTTTGTCGGACACAGTCTGTAATTTTAAGTTCATTCTGACATATTGGCTTTGTCGGACACAGTCTGTAATTTTAAGTTCATACTGACATATTGGCTTTGTCTGACACAGTCTGTAATTTTAAGTTCATTCTGACATATTGGCTTTGTCGGACACAGTCTGTAATTTTAAGTTCATACTGACATATTGGCTTTGTCGGACACAGTCTGTAATTTTAAGTTCATACAAACACGTTTAGGTCGTCCATTCTGAAAATTATTAAGCTACATCAAATTAAGTCGTACTAAAATTTTAATAACAAACGAAAATCTGCAAGCTAACAATATTTATTTTTAAACTCAATTTTTTAAGGGTGTAGAACAATTGCAATATCCTATGCCTTTCTGTTGCATGTTAGAAAAAGACCTCACTTGTAAATAATGGCAATTTTGAACTGCCCTTAAGCCGGTGGTTGTTATTATTATCACAATGACACAATGACTCATCACTAATAGCAAAATAAGCAATAGTTTGAGGCTACTGAAACTGAATTATATTTTTTATTTAAAAATTTCAGGTATAACATTAAAAGTTAAAAGTGCAAGTACTTCATTGATGTTTGTGTGCTATTTTCAAGACCTATGTTTTAATCAATATATATTCATCACATATTCAGTCAGATGTTCATCAGCCAAAAACCTACCAATTTGGGAAGTATCACTAAAATTAACTCCCGAGTCTCTTTCAAAAGGTCGAAGTTATTCAGTACACATATGAACGAGACAAGGATGTTCCAGTTTAAGTGGAACATCATGTATGCGGTACAATTCAACATTCTGAACAAAAAATAGTGTCCTCTATAAATAAGTGTGACAGTTGCTTCTGTTGGCCAACTTTAGCTAAAGGAATATAGCAAGTTTAAAATAATCAAACCAATCACAATTTTTGTTGCACAATTCATTGGCTCTTGGGGCAATCACTAAACAAAAATCATACATGGAAAGTTAACAGCTCTCTGACTGATTAGACACAGGATTAATAGTGTTGGATTAAAGATAACATGAACCATAATGATTTAACTTGGCTAAACATAAAACATGGATATGTTTACAGCCAATGGTGGCCAACTACTGAAAAGCTGATGGATAACAAGACACTGTCAAAAAAAAATGAAATGGTTCGATTATCTTATATTTGTTGATCTCAAATAGATTAAAGATGTGTGTAAACTTGTGTGACACTTTCCATTAGCAGGACTGATGGCGAGTTACAAGTATTGTGTGCAATTAGGACTAACTATATTATGACAAAAGTTGGTGAAAATGTTGATCACAACAATCTTGGCAACTGCTGTAATTTATCGGGCAATCAGAAAAATCAGCTGGGCAACCTGATTTACAAAGCTAGTTGCCCAGGGAAAACCTTGGATTTTCAAACATATGTTACAGCTGATATATATATATATATATACACATACATACACACAGATGTATATATGTTACCGAGTCTTTAATATGATGCTAAATTACATTCTGCCTGCTTGTGCAAGTAAACTGATTCTGGACAAGTTATTTTATGCATTGTGGTTATGACGAGTTATATTACACATTGTGGTTATTACAAGCTATTTTATGCATTGTGGTTATGACAAGTTATTTTATGCATTGTGGTTATGACAAGTTAATTAATACATTGTGGTTATGACAAGTTATTTTATAAATTGTGGTTATGACAAGTTATTTTATGTATTGTGGTTATGACAAGTTATTTTATGTATTGTGGTTATGACAATGAATAGCTGAATACCCTATGGAATTATTTTTTGGTTTCAATCCCATACAATTTTTAAATATTGATTTTATAATTCTTACACTATTTAATGTAGATTAGTGGTTTCTCCAATTCACCATCATGTCTCTCTGGCATACTTGCACACATGTGTAGATGAATCTTCATTAAAAAAAAGTTAAGAAATATTTGTTTATTGGACAGTCATGTTATTTTGTTTGTATGTATTGGATGTTTAATGACACATCAGCACATGAAAGGCTATATCATTAATATCACTGACCACAGAGCAACCGCAACTCTGCCAATAGTGGAGTTTTGCTGGTCCATAATGTGCCATCAGCTTAGGGTCTATGTTGTTTATTCTACAGACTAATCCTAACAAACTGCATAGACCCAGATCTGTGAGCACATTATGCAATGGCAGATCTGGATCTATGTAGTATGCAGCTGGATCAAACTATATAAACTTATTACAGATATTACACACATATATCATCTTACTTTCTATTATTGAATTCATCATTATATAAAAGATTTTTTCACTGAAAACGATCTAGTATTTTTATTTTTTTATATTTTAAATCATGATAGATTATCCAATAATAAAGAAAGAGGCACAAGTGGGCCTGATATTGTTTAGTTGACATGCATCAGCTTGCAAATACAAATTCACACATATATTGATACTGAAGCACATAGTTGCTATGTCTATTAATGTTAGTGTAATTTATCTTATTTCCTAGACAATATATATAGGATCACTCTCTTGGCATAAAAGGGATAAGTAAGCATTATCCCCTACTTTCAGCTCCTAATTCACAACTTAAAACTGCTCACAGTCCCACCCTTAAAGTAAATATACTTACTTCTCTGTACAATGGGAGTTAATCTGTGCAGTCAGAATGGATTTAAGGATCTGTCCTTACCCCCTGGGGTCCTGCCCCTGGTGTCATAACTTAAAATCCATTGAGAACTGCACTGGATCTGTGGTGATTCATGGGTAAGGCACTGGACACATGACCAGACGGTTGCAGATGTGAGTACCACCATCTGATCAGCCTGGATCGACTAACAAATTTCTCAGGTCATGGGTTTCTTTGCTCATAGTGATTAAGTTTGGAAGTTTTTCCAGAAGGAAAGCATATTTGGCTATTTTTTTATTTATTAAAAGCTAAAAAAGACAACATATAATTGTTACCCCCAAAAAATTTTGAGTAATGACACTGAATATATGAAATATCTCAAACTAATGTAAAATACATGTGATAACATATCAACAACAAATATATCAGGCAATTTAATGTGGCAATACTAGCGACTGTCAAACTCTATTTAACTTATCAAACTTGCTTCAAATTATTCAAGACTTACATATGAGGCCAATTTTTAGCAATAATTCTCTGCAAATAAGTATATAAACTTATACATGGCTTTGCCACCCCCCACCCAAAATTTTTTTTTATCTTCTTAAAGCAAAATCTTTATCTTGAATGTAATTAAATATGCGAAGAAATTCTGATATTTTAATACATTTAATGGTGTGCATCACTATATATATAACTATTGATGTGCATCAGAGATGCAAACATTTCTGGGTTGCTTGGGCAAAGCCTGCTTTAAGGTGTTTTGCCTAGTTACTTTAGTTAGTTTTTTTGTTGGGCAATGAAAATAAAATGTCTTGCCCAATGACACAATGGCAGACAATCCAGCCTGGCCCAGCATGCTAACTACTGGTATTTTACAAAATAGTCTTATGTTATGAAATTATTATCAACCTTGAGTGTTACTTGTTATATTGTTATCTTATCTTTTTCTTAACTTCAAATTATGAATAATTCATTATATTCTGTAACGTGTCTTCTTTAGCCATTTTATTATAACTTGTTTTTTTTTATGTATGTACCTTGCGTTCTAAAAATAATTTTCTGTTTAAACTCTTCTGAAAGGAGAAGAACTCTGCATAACCCCAAACCTGTAGCTCTAAATAGTTTGTATCATATGTTACTTTCCATGCTTTACTCCAACTCAACATCTAGGTCCGGAGGATGGTTTATGTTAAAGTTTCTTCTAATGTCATTGATTGCATATGTTATGAAAATAATTGTTTCAAGATTTTTCTAGTGTTTTTTTTTCTTCTTCATCCACACTGGGTGGCACATCAGCATCATTTGTACAATATGGAAAGGCCCCTGTGCCCAAATACTTTGTGTCAAATTCTGTTCAGCATTCTTTTTAGATAAAAGTTGTGTAAATGTTTTTCTACTTTTAATAATGGTGGCCATAGGTGATGGTACAACGGCATATTTTGTATAAATATGAAAGGTGTCAAAACTTTAAATCTTTCTGTCAAATTTCACCAAACTCTGTTATGTGGTGTTTTTGAAGAAGTTTGTTAGAGGTCTTGCTATTTTTAGTAACAGCTGCCATATCTGGTATTTTCATAAACTTAAAAGCCATTCAAGCAAGAATGCTTTCTCTAAAATTTGGTCAAATTCTGTCAAGTAGTTTTTTTTAAAAGTCGTTTAAAGGACTTTTCCCTTTTAGTAACAGCAGCTGTATCAGATGCCAAACTGGCACCATTTGTATAAATCGGAATGCTCATATTACCAGATCGCTTTCTGTCAAATTTGTCAATTTTTGTTGAGCAGTTACTGAGAAGTAGTTTATAGTTTTATATATTTTTTTATTGCCAGCCACATTTGAAGGTGTACTGGCATCCTTTAAACAAATTTAAAAGCCCTTTATGCCAGAATGCTTTCTGTCAAACTGGGTCAAATTCTGTTAAGCAATATTTCATCAGAACTCGCTTTTTTAAGTTTTCTATTTTTAGTATCATCTGCCATATTTGATAGCGGATCGGCATCACCAATCGGAACATCCTCAGTCTTTTCCGTCAAGTCGAGAAAGAAACCTCAAATGTAATTCGTCGCCATTGAGAACTATATTCTGAACTACTTTCGTTCACATGGAACACTAGCAGCAGAAGGAGACAAAGTCACAATAGGAACATTTTCGGTCTTTGCTGTCGTAATATAAATCGAGCAGTCTGCCTGAGGCGAACCACCAAACAAATCAAATTAATGTGTATTCCAACAATTACTTCCGATGTTATTTCACGACCTGACGGAAATGGCCCAGCGATGTTCCGATCGCGGCATCATGTGTGTAAAAATGAAAGCCGTCTATACCAGCATGCTGTCTGTCAAATTTGGTAAACTTATGTTAAGCGATTTTTGAGAAGTTTATGGTTGATCAGCATCATTTGAACAAATCTGAAAGACCTTCGTGTCAGAATGCAAATCTGGTCAAATTCTGTTGAGCGGTTTTGGAGAACAAGTCATGCAAAGGTTTTCTATAGCTAGTAACGGCGGTCATATTAGATGGTGGATCCGCATCTAAAAAAAAAAATAAAAAAATTGAAGGCATAAATACCACGATATTTTCTCTAAATTTGGTAAAGGTCTGTTAAGCATTTTTCTGAAGATGTCGTTTAAAGATTTTTCTGTTTTTAGTAACGGTGGCCATACATGATGATGTATCGGCATCATTTGCACAAATTTTAAAGACCTTCAAGCCAGGATGCAAACTTGGTCAAATTTACTTTGAGCGGTTTTTTGAGAATAAGTAGTTTAAAGTTTCTTTCCCTTCTATTTTTTTTTTTTAGTAACAACGGCTATATTTGATGGCGGATCGTTATCATTTGAACAGAATTTGAAAGAACCCCATGCCGGGATGCTGCTTGTCAAATTTGGTCACATTCTATTGAACAGTTTTTGAGAAGTCGTTTAAAAAAAATTTCATCTTCTGTTTTTAGCAACGGTGACAATATTTTATGGTTGATCGGCATCATTTGAACAAATCTTGAAGACCTTCATGCCAGGACGCAAATCTGATCAAATTCTGTTGAGCGGTTTTGGAGAATAAGTCGTTCAAAGGTTTTCGATGTTTAGTATCATATCTACAAAACTGAAGCCATCTACACAAGGATGTTTAGTATCATATCTACAAAACTGTAGCCATCTACACAAGGATGTTTAGTATCATATCTACAAAACTGAAGCCATCTACACAAGGATGTTTAGTATCATATCTACAAAACTGTAGCCATCTACACAAGGATGTTTAGTATCATATCTACAAAACTGTAGCCATCTACATAAGGATGTTAGTATCATATCTACAAAACTGAAGCCATCTACACAAGGATGTTTAGTATCATATCTACAAAACTGTAGCCATCTACACAAGGATGTTTAGTATCATATCTACAAAACTGAAGCCATCTACACAAGGATGTTTAGTATCATATCTACAAAACTGTAGCCATCTACACAAGGATGTTTAGTATCATATCTACAAAACTCTAGTCATCTACAAAAGGATGCTTTCTGTTAAATTTGGTAAAGGTCTGTTCAGCGGTTTTTAAGAAGAAAAAAAATTATTTAAAGATTTTTCTGTTTTTAGTAACGGTGGCCATACATGATGATGTATCTGCATCATTTTCATAAATTTGAAAGACCTTCATGTCAGGATGTAAATCTGATGTCATTACTTTTTTTCCTCGTTTCTTCTGTTTGTTTGTTTCTTTTTGTTTCTAAACTAGCAACGGATATATCTGACGGCGGATCGACATAATTTGAACAAATTTGAAAGAACTTTTATGTCGGAATGTTTCCTGTCATATCTGGTCACATTCTTTTGGGCGGTTTTCGAGAAGTCATTTAAAGATTTTTCTATTTTTTGTAAATGGCGGACATTATTGTTGGCGGATAGGTATCATTTAAACAAATTTTAAAGTGCTTCATCCTAGGATGTTTCCCCTCAAAGTTGGTTAAAATCTGATGAGGAGTTTTGGAGAAGAACTTGAAGTTGTTAAAAAAAAACAATTGTAAACGAACTACGCTCTACCATACCAGCTCATTTCGGCCCAAAACCAGTTAGGCCAGCTCATTCCGACCCGAAACAAGTTCGGAAGGGGTTGATTCGGCCCAAACGCTACTATCGGTCGGTACGATTCGGCCCACATACGTTTTACTAGGGATATGCTGTGCTACTTTAATACACAGGGGCTCGTATTGTTGCTTACAACTTATCTATCAGTCATACATGTACTATATAATACTACAAGGGAGGACACTTCTCTCCTTTCTGGCGCAACCTATTTAAGAATCGACGCTGATATTTCGAGCTAAATATCGGTACCAAATTTATTACGCCACGCGATGTGTAGCTCGAAATATCAGCGTCGATTCTTAAATAGTTTGCGCCAGAAAGGAGAAGTGTCCTCCCTTGTATTATTATATAGTACATGTATGACTGATAGATAAGTTGTAAGCAACAATACGAGCCCCTGTGCTTTAATAAAGATGTTTTCAGTAGAATAGTGTAACGATGAGCAACAAAGTGCCAGTGATCATAGTGACGTATCAGATGATTATTTATTTTGATGAAATAAAAACAACTTATATTAAAAGTTATTCTCAATGAAATGGATTGACCAGACAAATGTTGAATAAAGCATCAATGTAATCAAACACGTGATATTGAAAAGAATACCTGCCCAGTTCAACTTCGTAGGCCTAAAACATATACCAGTTAAAGTATACATACTTGCCCAGCACACACTAAGCAGAAATGTAATGCTTGTTTGTTACAAAATCAAATCATGGAAATCTCTTATGCAATAAAATATCAGTAGATATTGCAAATTGACCCTGGATATAAACCTACAGGTTCCCCATACATCGCTCATGTTTTCTTAAGGAGCTCACTTTATGGCAGATCTCCCGTATTGTATTCGTCTCGTATTCTATTCAGCCCATTCAAATTTCTTATGCAATACGATAGTTTCCTCTTACAAACTTAACTCCGCAAACCCCACTTTTATGAATGAAACATGGTGTTTACGACGATTGAGCTAAAAAGACTAACTTTTCTGTAATACTTCTAAACTGCTTTGAATATGTCAGAGGTATTGTTTTTAAATTAAAAAGGATTCCAATATCAGAAAATACTTATTTTCTAATCCTTCTGATCGTTGTTGCTACTCTTCTGTTATTGTTTTTGTTGTTGTTGTTATTATTATTTATTTATTTTTTTTTTTTTCGTTCTTAATCATAAATTTTGAAGTGTACATAATAAATGTAAAAGTATTAATAAATAAAGTTTTCACCAATCTTAAATTCCCAGTATACACAGGCCCGCCCAGAATGGGGTGGGGGTAGGAGGCAATTACCTAGGGGCCCGCCGTCAACTCATTTATTACAATAACATAAACCATAACTACAAACACATCATATTCATAGGTATAATAAATCACAAAGGTTCTTTATCAATATTGCCGAGTCTCCACGTTTACTTTTTATATACTGTTTATATTAAGGTATAGTGAGCAGAAACCTCCCATATACACGGGCCGAACCATCCCGGTTAACATAGTGGGCCAAAATATCCCGTCGGATTCGAACCGGGCTCCCATACCCTAAGCTCAACTGGCCTTATGGCCAGGTGAGCTAAAAACACTAACTTTTCTGTAATACCTCTAAACTGCTTTGAATATCTCAAGAGGTATTGTTTTTAAATTAAAAAGGATTCCAATATCAGAAAATACTTATTTTCTAATGTTTCTCATCGTTGTCGCTACTCTTCTGTTATTGTTGTTTTTGTTGTCGTTATTTTTACTATTATTATTATTGTTTGTTGTTCTCATCATAAATTTTGAAGTAATCATAATATATGTAAAAGTATTAATAAATAAAGTTTTCACCAATCTTAAATTCCCAGTATACACATATACACAGGCCCGCCGAGACGGGGGGGGGGGGGGGAGGCAATTGCCCAGGGGCCCGGCGATTTCTAGGGGCCCGCCGTCAACTTATTTATAAAAAATTAATTAATCTTTGCAGTAAATATTAAAATTTGTTCCTTGGAAGAGTCTAAGTTATAGTAGATTACTACAAGTTTTATATGCAAAACTGTACACAGGTTTTTATGTACAAAAAATTACACTAGTCTTGGGGCCCATGACTGCTCTGCCCAGGGGCCCGGAATTTCTCTCGGCGAATCTACGTATACATACATACCAGTAGCGTAGCAAGAAATTCTGCATTCCCCTTCCCCGCAAAAATTAATTATAGGGCCCCCTCCAAATTAAAAAGAAAAAGTTATTTACTGGCAATATTGCACCCCAACCCCCACCACCACCACCACCGAAGTTGCAGAGGTTGCTTGGTGGCTCCTACGCCACTGTTATATACATACGGTACATGGACGTTTCGGCCGAAGACATTTCGCCCCACTTCAATGGACATTACGACCCATGGCAGTGAATATATCGCCCCACCTGGTACCTGGACCTTTCTAGGGGACACTAGATACACTAAATTAGTATAACAACGGGACGCTAGATACACTAAATTATTATTTCCAGGACATTTCGCCCCACTTCAATGGAAATTTCAGACATATATAGAAATTCATTACGATTACACCATTGTCCCGACTTCACTGGACGTTTCGGACCATTCAGATTTAATTTCATAATCCCCTCTCTCCTAATTTTTGTTTGTTTTAGAAATTCAGTAAGTGTTATTTGGGCTTAATTACAGCCAGGTAGCTTGTTTGATCTTCGTAGTTAAAGGATCCACTCAATGTGGTGTCAATGTATTTAAGCTGAGGCAAGCTTTTGAGTAAGTCATGGAAGCTTTTGTGCAAAGGAAATAAAATATTAGCACACGTTTTGAATTTTAAAAAAAATAATTTAATTGACATTTAAACATTTATATTTATTAAACGATGTCAGAACATACAATGTCATGGTCCGAAACGTCCAGTAAAGTGGGGCGAAATCTCCACTGAAGTGGGGCGAAATGTCTTGGACAGAAACGTCCATGGGGCGAAACGTCCCTAATTCCATACATACATTTGGTCTTCAAAGTATTCCGAAAAATATGCTTATTTTAATTTAAATGGTCTATAAGACTTAGTACTAAGTTATTAAATTCTTGAAATCGCCTTAAATTTCAGAAATACTGCATATTTCGTAATAAAGGAATTTAAATATAATTTATCTACCAATCATATTAAGAGATAATATTTTCAATGTTGAACATTTCAGATATAGAAAAGTACATACACGGCTGTGGGATTTTTAAAATCATTATTTTCACTCTTAGGTATCGTATGTTATCACTATTGCCTTTGTACTTTTTTCCATTTATGTCTTGTAAAAAATTAACGTATCCACTGCAAGGATGAAACACAATAAATATCTATATCTTTATTTATTAAAATAATCTACGAATTAACTACATCCAAGATTACAAGTATTTCAAATGTGCATCAATAAATTGTATCTATAGTACAAATGAGAGAAAGAAAGACAGCAGAGAGAGATGTGGTTGAAAATATAATCAAATTAAAAGTGAGTACATGTAATTTTCAAATTCAGTTTAATCTTACCTTTCGTCCTGAAAGCATGCAACTGATGTGAAAGACAGGAACCATACAAGGTCGAGAGCTGGCCAACTATCTTTCGTCAATGGGGATGAGGTACAATTTTTATTTAAATAATTAATCTCTCTTCGGAAAGATTTTGCAAAAGAATGAACTTACATAATTTTGAGACTATGCATTCATCTATGTGTATAACGTATCTGATTCTTTTATAAACAAATTTTGTGGAATAAAAATGAAAAATAAGAATGGAAATGCTCATACCCAGAATTAAATGGACTCTTCCAGGTATGAGCCTGTGACGTAACGGCGCGCGGAAAGACTTGTTTGATGTGTGTGCCGCTCTTGGACAGAAACAGACACCGCTGTTTTTACAAGACGTTCACACCTTTGTGAGAAATCGCGAAGAGTGGAGTGACGATTGTACATCCAGATGCCAATATTTATCTCGATTTGACCGATAAACTTTTTTTTTTCGAAGCCCAAGCTGATAATAAAAACGACGCTAATTGACATCTATTATAAAATAATCTATCGATATGCTTGTAAAAGTCAAGTAAAAAAAGGTTTTACAAAACGAGGCTTGCACCATTCTTTCATTTAATTTTTAATTTGAAAGTTGTTTTTATTACTATTATTATTATTATTATTATTATTATTATTATTATTACTGAAACCCTCCTCTACGATAGTGTAGAAAAGTTGGCAGTTAAAGTCTCCATGTGCTTTCTAAGTTTAGCCAAAGATTAACATGCTGTAAACTACTTTGTTGGATAATTTTCTCTTAAAGACATTATGCCACACATAATTCTCAAAAAAAAAAAAAAAAATACAAAAATATCTTTTTAAAACTCAGCATACAACTTTAAAGAGTGTTCAATTCATAATAAAAGATAATCGTATTTGAAACAATTTATATAATCTTACAATGAAATTAGAATCGTATTTGAATCAATTCATATAATCTTACAATGAAATTAGAATCGTATTTGAATCAATTCATATAATCTTACAATGAAATTAGAATCGTATTTGAATCAATTCATATAATCTTACGATGAAATTAGAATCGTATTTTAATCAATTTATATAATCTTACGATGAAATTAGAATCGTATTTGAATCAATTCATATAATCTTACGATGAAATTAGAATCGTATTTGAATCAATTGATATAATCTTACGATGAAATTAGAATCGTATTTGAATCAATTGATATAATCTTACGATGAAATTAGAATCGTATTTGAATCAATTCATATAATCTTACGATGAAATTAGAATCGTATTTGAATCAATTCCTTTAATCTTACGATGAAATTAGAATCGTATTTGAATCAATTCATATAATCTTACGATGAAATTAGAATCGCATTTGAATCAATTCGTATTTGAATCAATTCATATAATCTTACAATGAAATTAGAATCGTATTTGAATCAATTCATATAATCTTACAATGAAATTAGAATCGTATTTGAATCAATTCATATAATCTTACAATGAAATTAGAATCGTATTTGAATCAATTCATATAATCTTACAATGAAATTAGAATCGTATTTGAATCAATTTATATAATCTACAATGAAATTGTTAGAGATAATTTATTTAACATTTCCTACTGCATTTCTTTTTGAAGATTTTATTATTTCTTCCTTCTTTTCGTTCCTTTGAAAATAAGAGACATGATCCACATATTAAGTCCATACTGACAACTGCTTTTTTCTGAGGAACTAAGGTAGTTTTAATGTATCAAAAGCCAATATTAAACACTGACAACCACCCCCACCGCCATCACCATTACTACCATGGTGTGTCCTTGAACAAGGCATTTTTACTCCAACTGTCTCGGCACTAAGTAACTTAATTTGTGTTGTTGTGCCATACAACATCATACAAACTACTACTACTATAAAATTGTTGAATATGAAGAACCCATATCAGTAAATATGTACAAAGGGAGCGTAGGATTCATGTAGTTGCATTGTCTCAAAATAATTATCATACAACATCCCAGATAAAAGATTATCTGGCGATAATCGCAATTGGATGAGGTTAAGATGATGATTGCACGAAAACGACGTCAACTGACAAAGATGTCAATAAGTACGAGACTCGACGGAAACAGCAAATATCGACATATTATTAATTTTAAATAAGACGGAACAGCAAATGACATATTATTAATTTTAAATAAGACGGAACAGCAAATAACATATTATTAATTTTAAATAAGACGGAACAGCAAATGACATATTATTAATTTTAAATAAGACGGAACAGCAAATAACATATTATTAATTTTAAATAAGACGGAACAGCAAATAACATATTATTAATTTTAAATAAGACGGAACAGCAAATGTTAACATATTATTAATTTTAAATAAGACCCTTTTTTTCTGGACTTTCTTGCTAAAATAAATAATTTTGAATAATTGTTTCTCTTCTCTGCCATATGTTCGGGGTAAATCTATTTTGCGTGATATGTTACAGTTTTACATTAATATGAATATCTGTATGAAACCTGAGTGGGAAAAAAAAAAAAAAAAAAAAAAACCCAACCATGTAGCATTCACCACTGTGATTACGACTGTACACGAGGCGTGGTCAGCCTAGCCCCTCTGTAAGGTTTGCCTAATCTACATTCTGTCAGCTGTATTTTTGTATTGAATATATTCAGGTATACATTTGTTTTATTTGTGTGACACATCTAGATCCACAGCCATGAGAAAACAAGCAGGCCAATGAAAAGGCTTTGATATCTGTGTGTGGTACCCACCTCCCCCGTTTTGTATTATTTGTGTGTGGCACCCCCCTCCCCCGTTTTGTATTATTTGTGTGTGGTACCCCCTCCCCCGTTTTGTATTATTTGTGTGTGGTACCCCCCTCCCCCGTTTTGTATTATTTGTGTGCGTATATTTTCAAAACCTCAAACAGAATTTGGAAACAAATAATTTCAGATAGGGTTCATCTTAATTAAAAGGGGCGTACTCGTTTCATCTTAATTTTAAAAGGGGCGTACTCGTTTAGTTTCTAGTTCCTAGATTTCTTGAGGACTGGCATTACTTTTGATAAAATCATTTACCACCTCCTCATTTGAAGGTAAAACGTTAAAAATAGGATTTTCGAATTTTCTTGTACTGTGTGTCTGTATGATGTGTGTTTCATCAATCATATTTGTTAGTCTATATAGATGTTTTGTCCCATTTTGGATTTGTTATGCTATGTAAGGTTTATCTGGCTATGTCCTTGTTTTCAGGAATTCATGTTTGAGTCTGTCTGCATCGCGTGACGCCTTGATAGTGAACCCCACTACAATCTCTACCCCATACTTAAAGACATACCCGTCCTGTCAATTTATGAATACATGAAGGTTTGTTGCTTATTTTAAGTAAAGTTAGTCTTTGATTCTTCAGCTTTTTGTTATCTAAACACATTTTTGCCATTTCGAAAAACAAATGAAAGCAAAAGCACTAGAATACATTTTTTTTAAAAATTTGCTTTAAAAATAAATAAAAAATCCAGTAGCGATGGGGAAACTGCACCAATGACAGTTGCTTTTATGTAGTTCGGGATGCTATTCACCGTGTTACTGACACTTATCACTGTCACAATATTACTAAGTATATCACATGTATAGTTTACTAACTAGGTCAACTCTCCACCGGTGTTGAAGATCTGAGATTTTACATCAAGATAGGGAACAGATAATATAATCTTTACTGCGTTTAGCCAATCGGCCTTTCCCAAACTTATGTATATATATCATACAGGTTAGAGAATTTTAATTCGTATTCTATGGAAATTCGAAAACGGATCTGGGGGTTACGGCACCCATCGCCTTGCCTGTATTTAAAAATTCTGTTAATGTTATCAAGCATTCTCCTGTAGGATCTCTCTCTCTCTCTCTCTCTCTCTCTCTCTCTCTCTCTCTCTCTCTATATATATATATATATATATATATATATATATATATATATATATATATATATATATATATACCAAAATGTGTATGTAGTGCTTTACGTAAAGATTTTAACAGTCTGTAAAATGTATATAAAATACCAGATAAAGACAACACCTATAAAATCCTAAAAACATGATTAAAATTTCTTGTATAAACCGCATTCCTTTAAAATGTCCAAGATTGTGTCGGGTAGTAAGTCCTCTTACAGTTTCTTCAAGCAGTTCACGTCAGAATACTTCGTCTCACAGGGTTGAAATCGACACACTCGAGAAAAATGTGCTCCATATAAAGTTTGGTATTTGGGCCTAAATACTACATCATATGCGGGGTTAGATAGATTAGAAGATAGCTTGGTAGCATACTGTAGAGCCAATTTCGATCGTTTGAGACAAAGTGATGGTTCATTTGCCTCAGTATAGAGACTTTCTGAAGGGGAAGTACTAAATGCACCCAAACAGAGTCTAAGTATCTACAGGTAAGATTTACAAGCTGATCCATACACAATCGAACCATAGTCAAGTTTAAATCTTACTAAAGACCAGTATAACAGAAGCAACCCTTCCCATCTGCTCCCCAACCTGTGTTTGCCACAACTCGTATTAAATGCAGGGATTTTTGACATTTATCTCTGAAGTATCTAATATGTGGAAGAAAAGTTAGTTGAAGTCAAAACTAAGACCTAAAAATGTGCTTTCCTCTACAACAGGAAGAAGACAACCGTCAAGATAAAGTTTTGAGTCATTATGAATACGATGTAATCAGCAGAAATGCATACAGTTAGTTTTTTATTTCAAAAATTTGAACCCGTAGTCTTCTGCCCATTTGTGAACTTTGTTTATCCTTATCTCTAGTTGACGTTCAACAGTATGCATACTCTTTGATCTACAGCAGATCAAAAGTCGTCAACATATAATGAGCAGTCAGTACCTGAATTTAGGCATTTCGCTATGCTGTTAATTTTTATGTTGAATAGGGTCACTGACAGAATGCTGCCCTATGGTACACCCATCTCCTGATGATAACTTGCTGCCCACCTTAACTCGGAAGTTTCTATCGTTCAGAAAATTGGAGATAAAGTCAGGTAGGTGGCCTCTTAGAATTATGTGGAATAGGTCTATTCATTATGCCATATTTCCACGTGGTGACATAAGCTTGAATAGGTCTATTCATTATGCCGTATTTCCACGTGGTGTCGTAAGCTTGAATAGGTCTATTCATTATGCCGTATTTCCACGTGGTGTCGTAAGCTTGCTCCAAGTCGAAAAAGACGGCAACTAAATGTTCTTTCTTAATGAAAGAGTTTCTAATAAATCCTTTAAGCCTGACAAGATGGTCTGTTGCGATTCTTTGGCGTCTGAATCCACATTGTATGTCTCATAGTAATTTGTTAGACTCTAGATACCACAGTAGTCCATCATTTGTCATCCGTTCCATGGTTTAGCAAATACAGCTTGTTAATGCTATGGGACGATAATTGGAAGGGTCGGTTTGATCCTTTCCAGGGTTGAGTACTGGTATCACCGTTGCTTTTCGCCAAGACTGCAGGAAGTCGCCAGTTTGCCAAAATTGTACTGAAAATGTTTATTTAGTGCTGTATCAGGTAAGTGTTTCAAAGGTTGATAATGATCATCTGGTCCAGCTGAAGCGTCATGGGATCGATCAAGAGAGTCTTGTAACTCTCTGAGAATGAAAAGTTTATTGTAATCTTCAGCATTAGCAGATTTGAAAGTTAGCGGAACCTTTTCTTTCAAGTTTCTGAAGCGGCGGAGGTTTTCAGAATAATTATCTTGTGACCAACATGAAGTAATTACAGACACGTATGAATCAATATGCAACAGAAATAATTATCTCAAATCACACAGTACTATTCAAAATGCAATAGTATGAATCGTAATAAACGCTTTAAACGTATACGTCGAAATATGAATCGCAATAAACGCTTTAGACGTATACGTCGAAATATGAATCGTAATAAACGCTTTAGACGTATACGTCGAAATATGAATCGCAATAAATGCTTTAGACGTATACGTCGAAATATGAATCGTAATAAACGCTTTAGACGTATACGTCGAAATATGAATCGTAATAAACGCTTTAGACGTATACGTCGAAATATGAATCTTAGCGATTCTCGAATCTATATTAATTGCTACAAATTAACACAAAGAAACAGGGGGTTATGTCCCTTATGTAGTGGGCGATAATGATGAGAGGATATGCTATTAAGGCGTCACACAAGGTAGACAGACTCACATAGGAGTCCAAACAAAGGGGTGGGGGTGGGAACATATACATATACTAAACAACTGAGTCAAAATGTGCATACCATACATACACTCAGTACAAGAAAATAAAAATTTCCTTTTTTCTTAAATAATATTTTGAATGCACTTGTTTTTTTCCACTACAAATAATATAGCACAAATGTAGCATACATAAAATGGAAAACAAGAAATCGATCCATGCCAAGGATCACTCAAACTTTTCAAAATGGGTGAGGAAACCAGTCAAAAGGTGCAATGCCAGAGGAGGGGAGTATGAGCTTGTTTGAAATACAATTTAGGCCCCAGAACGGATTGGTTTCGTTTTGAGGGGTTTAACGCCATATTTCAGCACATGGTAGGCTATACAATGGCGGTCAGTATATTTCGTGGAAGAATACCCCTGGAATAACCACCGACGCACAGGAAGTTACTGGTATTATTGAGGAATACCCCTGGAATAACCACCGACGCACAGAAAGCTACTGGCATTGTGGAGGAATACCCCTGGAATAACCACCGACGCACAGGAAGCTACTGGCAAACTTTCTCATATATCCACGTTGGTCGATCCGAAACTCGAACCGACACGGATAGAGGTGAGTTATGTGATCTGTAAAGGCGAGCGCCTTAGAGCAATTGGCCATCAACCCGCCCCCCCCCCCCCCCCTCGGGGCGGAACAAATGGAGACATGGCAACGGGAATCTAAACAAGTACGTCCCTTTCAAACCGGAAATTAGGAACCCCATTCAAAACTACTTTTAGTTCTTTTGCTCAAAATTCTGTTTTTAAAATGAAAAATACCCACAATACAGATTGGGGTGGTGGATACAAACTTATAAAAACCTTTTAGCTTTCGAACAAAGGGGGGCACCTCATAGACCTGCTAGCTTCTCAAACTGGAGAAGAAGAAAAAAGAAAGAAAGAAAGGAAAAAATACAAACAATCACATTAAAAACAAAAAAGTGAGCACATTATCAACAACTTAAGCAGTCAAATCAATAAAGTAAAAATGTATAATTATCATTTCATAGTGTACTTGGTTGAAGCTGGTTGGAAAAATGTGTCCTTTTCTTACAGAAGAATGCTTGATAACATTAACACCATGCACGAAAATCATCACACAAGTTAAATACAATAAATATAAAACATAAAGTGTTTATTTTTTCTCTTTTTTTTAAAGAATACTTAGTCTTTAAAAAACACACTGATAAGGGTGAAACCACCATTTCCACTGCAGTTGATCCATTACAATCAACTAATTGAGCATGTTATCAGGATCCGGGTTCGAATCTCTGTAGAGTACGAATTAAAGTTCTCTAACCTGTATGATAATAGTATCTACTCGTATTTAAAATTCTGTTAATGTTATCAAGCATTATCCTGTAGGATCCAGGGATAACACTTTACGTTCTGTTTGGTGTATATTTGTAATTCTCTATAATAACTTCTATAAACCTTGATTTCAGTAGTAAGAATCCAGATGGTCTGTGTACTTAGATGAGAAGTAATTACTGGGTGGACATGCGGGTATGTCTGCTACGCACGAATACCTACCTATACCACAGACTTTGTAGCATCATTTTTGGGAGATGTGTGCATGGTCGAGATGGTATAGTAGGGGTTGGTGCTTACAGGCAAGGCGACGGGTGCCGGGTTCGAATCTCCGTAGAGTACCAATTAAAGTTCTCTAACCTGTGTGATAATATTTTTTATTCGTATATATATATATATATATATATATATATATATAAATTTGTACTAACAATTTCAATTTCACACCCATCCTTCAATATTCGCGACCCTACTATTTTCCCGTAAAATCATTACATTAGTTGTAAATGTATTTATTATTAATTTATCAGTGTATCTAATCCCTTTTGTAAACCATCACTACCTGTTGAAAACATGACATCGTCAGCATACAAAATTAATAATCATACTAATGTCACTAAAGTTAATACCATCATTTTCCTTTTCAATACAGTTTTCATTAATGAACACTGAAAATAACGGTGATAAACCAGTCTGCCATGTTCTCTTAGCTTATAGTAAAATAAATTTATTACGTATTCAACTGCTAATATATGCATACCGTCAATCTACTTTGGGCAGACATGGGCATTTTCTAATATTAATAAATGATTTTATAATATGAGAAAATCATCTTTTTTAAATATTAGAAGATGTACTGGTTTTCATATGTTAGATCTTCAATTTCCTTTCAAGAAAATCAATTTCTAATATTAGAAAATATTTACCTTATATTAGAAAATCAGCCCATTTTTGTAACACTGGAAACATATTTTCTTATGGTTGAAATATTGGAAAATGATTTTTTGCATATTACAAAAATTACTATTTAATATTAGAAAATCCTTATTTTGGCTCACAAAAATTTAAAACGCAAAGTTAACTCATTTTCAAGGCTGTTTTGCTAATTCATGGGATTCGATTTCTCATTTTTTTTAAAAATTAATAAATGCATTATGTTGTATTTCATGAATTATTTCTTTGCTTGAAGGAAACAAAAATTATTTAAAAAAGTAAGAAAATTTATAAGAAAAAAATATACGTAGATGGTGTGAGTACTATAGCAAAACTTGGAACGAAACATTTCTAGAATGTAGTCCTTTACTTGTACAGGTATTAAAAATACTGTCATGACTTGATGGATGGATGGATGGATGGATGGAAGCACTTCTTTCAGATAAGTTTTGTATATATTTTATGGGTGGTTCCTGGTATTTATTTAATAAGCACAGGATGTTTTTAAAGGCATAATAATTTGGTCTCAAACCAGCCATTGATGTCTTCGCATTGGCACAATAATGAATTCATACACGTTTATCAGGTCTGCAGTTTACACTGTGGGTCTAGGTATATCAAAATAGGACATACAGAAATCAGGAAATTAGTCATAAACCACTTCATTGTATTGTACTTGTAGGAATTACTTCATTCTATAGGAAGAAAAATAATAATAACAAATTTACATGTGACGGGGCTGTTTCTTGCTGTAAACACCCTTTTCACCTTCTTCCTGATAACATGCTTAATTAGGGGCACATGGAACAACCACAGGGAAATGGTGGCGTCACCCTAATCAGTGTTTTTTTTTTTAAAAAACACTAAGTATTTTTTTTTCAAAAAACCCTACACTTTATGTTTCATATCTATTGTATTTTACTTGTGTGATAATTTGCATGCATAGTGTTAACCTTTTTCAGGCTAGAAAAGTATACTTGCAACAAAGCAGCACCTACTATAATAAATTTTAAGGCACAAAGAATTCATATCATGGAGACAAGACCACATTGAGAAGAATAAAACTTCAATAAACCTGGCCAAACAGTCTGAAAGACTTATTCCACTCCGCCCTCCCCAGCGACTGAAAATAGTTAGTGATTTAAATTTTTTAAAGAATTAATTGAATACAGTTTTTGTCAAAACCCAAGCCCCAATATTGTACAGTCCATTAAAGGTGAGTTATTTGACTATTTGACATATTCAGCATCTCCCTGGGCCTCTTGGAGAAGGAGCAAAAATACATTACAAACACAATTACATTACATGTATTAAGTTAAGTGAATTTCATTTCTGCATTTGAGAGAGAGAGAGAGAGAGAGAGAGAGAGAGAGAGAGAGAGAGAGAGAGAGAGATGGATGACAGTTCTGATTTTAAAGGTAGAAAGCTTTGTTCAACATATGTTTGTGACAAAAACAAATGGTCATATTGATATTTATTACAAATGATTGTGGTCTACTGACCTTTTTTGATTGGTAATTCTTACATTTTCCCGTCAAGTGCTCCTAGACTAATAACAAAAATAAATGCTACTTGTGACGGCATTCACGAGATTTTCAAGCAGGGACCCCAAAAACCATGTACAGCTGCTCATCAGCATAGTCCTCCATTGATGGAGACGATTCATCTTTTACGATGTGCATTTGACTACAATGTAAAACACACTTGCTGAATTACAGTAAAACCATTAGCAATATGGACACTTACAGATTTTTGTTTTCATTCTTCTAATCGTTTCTAAACGTTGACCATTTTACATTGAAGCTGAAGTCTAATCAAAATTATTAAGAGATGCCTAAAAGGTCCATGGTTTGCCATTATACTTGTAATGTTTGCAACAATCGTGGAAGAGGCAATAAAATCCAGTACGGACCTTGTGATTAAATTCACGGGGATTTGGTAAAAACCAAATCACAAATTAAACACCGATTAGGGGTGGGTGATAGATAGACTGCAACAGTCAACCAGATCTTATGGGCAGGAATTTACTTTGATATTTTGCTTGTATTCAGCCCCCGTATTTTAATAATTGATCTCAGCCTGCGACTTGTAGAACTGACCTAGATGAATGTACATGTAACATGCAGGCATAAGAATGATACATTGATAAAGCCATTAAGTGCTATCCAGTTCCCAAAATAATGTGTAATCCTTGTACAAATCGTTAAATTTTAGAACATGTTGGACAGAATTGGGAACTTTTTTGTACATTTCTAATTTTCAAAAATTCCCCAAATCAGGGGTTTTCCTTAAGATTCTCATATGACCGGACCTTAAATGCTATTGAATACGTAGAGTGGATCGTTTAAACATACGTAGTTTTGTATGCTCCACCATACTGAAAACAAGTTTTACAGATTTGTTGCCACTATTTTCTGATCCAACATAATGTACATCAGACTCCAATACCGGTTTATGTGCTCTGTTTGAGGCCCTAGCCGACAGTACATGCAATTCTTCCCACTCTGCGTGCTGATACAGATGTTGACCCCTCGCGTTTCGATGGAACTGGGAAGGATTGTTCTAATATGTTCATTTACCACAACAGTGCAGTAAGTGACAGTATTGGTAACTTTTCTCTTTCGTATGAGGACCAATTTCAACATAAAGTGCTGACTTTTTCTAACAAGAGTACCGTGAAAGGCACATTATACGCTCACCTCATGTTTAATAGTCTCCTATGTAGATGACTCCAATGTTTGACATAAACTATATTTCTTCTTTCAGCTATGGTGACCTTGACCCATGACCTTTTGGCCCATAATCGAAAGGGTTCTTTCTTATCCCTAATGCAAACTATCCACAAAGTGTGGTAACTGTAGTTAATGGAAATGTATGTATGTAATAGCTTTTACGGCATATCAGCACAATAGTGGCTATAATATGCCAACTAAAGGTCAAGTTCGAAAAATGAAAAAGCAAAGAATTGCGCAAAAACTTTAGGAAGATAAACCCTTTCAAATAAACAGACGAGTTATTGTGCAGAAACCATTTTAATTCGTTCAATCATAGTGACCTTGACCTTGAAGCCGAAATCGATAGAGTTCTTTCTTACCCCAAGTGCAAGCCATACACAAATTTTGATAACTGCAGATGGTGGATAACTCGAGTTATTGTGCTGAAGCGCAATTGGCGATAGACGGACGGACGGACGGACGAAATCATACCATGATACACTCCGCCTTATGACAGGCGTGTAGAAATCGCTCGATCTTTCACGCCTTTCGAGGCCCTCAGTCAATGTTAACATATATTCTCGCAGCCATCTTGCGACCATTATGAGAATTAAATAAGGGAAAGAATTGGGTATCAGTAAATTTTGCGCAGTTATCGCCAACAGCTAGACTGTACGATCTTAGGTGGAGATATGTTAGCAGCAGAATACGGCTAATATACCTAATAGATTTATGTTACTCTAAGCTAACATAATATATTTGGGTGAATAGGTTAAAAACAATATTATCTAGACTAGTCTCATATTCATTTTTTCCACCATTAATATTTTACAGTTATTGACCCAATTGTTTATACATAATGCCGATCGGTAGACAAAATAAAGTTCTATGAAATGATCTGCAGCTGCACGTACGGCACACCGGACACCTGCACATATGTGCGTGTGATGTAAAATAGGTAAATGACAGTGACGAAAACAATGTCGGAGAAGAAGAAACACTTCTGCTACAGAGCGAAAAGGCATACTGTAAAATCCGGGCGCTCTTACGGTACCCTTCAACTTTATATCAAGGCGGACTTGGATACAGTTTACTGATGTAAGTCTCTGTCATATCCAATAATTTTCGTGTGATTGCATAGTCCATGGAAGATGATCCACTTTGTGGAAGACCGTTGTCTGCGATTGGTGAGCGGGAAGTGGCTGCTTTGATTGGGGCAGTTTGATGCAGATATTCGATACACAGTGGAAGATTCTTCTATTATCACGGGCATTAATTCGTCAGCTGTTTTTAATATATTGAAGAATCATTTGAAGATCAGAAAGGTTTGTGCAAGGTGAGTCCCATATTTGTTGATTGCTGATCAAACACAGACCCGGGTAGAAATCGCCAAACAGTTCGATATATTTTTTTTTAGCTTATACCAAGCAGTTTTCGTTTTTACTCTGCTGTTCATATTAGCCGTGTTCACACAAAGCTTGCGTTTGAGTAAACTTACAAGCTAATGATTTTTTTCTCTCACCCGTTTCTTCGATAAAAATAAAAGAACACCGAGACAAAGGATGAGAAAGAATGAATTGGGTGGGTGGATATTTATTTATTTTTTTATCTATGTACGAATGCAGTTTAAGAAGATGAAGATAATGGGTAACCGTTTCCTGTTGCACATTTATATATGAAAATATTATTTGAACACTTCATGAAATGGTTCCAAATATGATGTGAAACTCCGAATCGCAAAACTGCCATGTGATTCGTACTTTTAGTGGTAATATTGGAATGAATAACCAGTTATTTTGTGTAGTCCAGTGTGTCCCTGATCTAACTGCTATGATAGTACGGCTTTAATAAGGATGGGGTATAAATCTTCGGTCACAAATGACCACGGAAAAAAAGTGTTTCATTATTTAACAAAGATCACGGAAAATGGATACAATAAACTGGAATTGCTTTGCAACTGATTCTATACTCTCTTCACATATGCCGGGAAAGATATTTTCTGTTTTCTTTCGAATACAGACTTTTGCGCTTTGGCACAGCAAAGTTTGACAGTAATGACAACATATCGTTCATTGCTGATAAAATATGACTATCATTTTAATCTTCTTCTTTGATATTTTCTCTTCTATACTTTCATCTAGGTCGATGCATGTAGCCTCTTGGTCGTTTCCTTTTGATGAAAAGTTTCAAAATCCAAGATGGCAACAACAATCTTTGATTTTTGGCGATGTTTTTAATTTCTTCCTATTTGAACGATCATCTTTTATCAAAACTAGATTTTCATGAACCCCAATGCGCTTTCCTTTGAGAGCGAAAGATGACGATTTTCATGAACCACAATGCGTTTTCCTTTGAGAGCGTAAGATGACGATTTTCATGAACCACAATGCGTTTTCCTCTGAGAGTGAAAGATGATGGTACAATTCCATTGTGAAATTTTCTCTGGTTCCTTTGTTTACCAGTAGCTTTGCTGAGAACCAGCTCTCGATATTTTTAAAAGTCTTTATTATGGACTTGGGCACGGTGCTGAATATCTATCAGTTTCTCTCTTTTAATGCTGCATAATGAGCACATGAATCATTTCATTGCCCTGAAAAAGTAAAAGTCCATATAAGATACAACAACAACAACTACTACTACTAATAATAATATTAATAACAACTTTATTTAAACAGGTTGACACAGTTAGTTGCATTGAACTAATCCTCCTTGTGGCACTCTATTATATGCATATTTACATACATAGCACACACAATAAAGAGAGAAACACACAAATCTTAATTCATTCTATAGAAGAAAATAGTCTAATAATAAGCTAAATTTATTTATGGCCATAATAAACAGCCTGGGGCGTCGGGCTGGGGGGGGGGGCGTGGGGTTCGGGGTGCGCCTGTATTAAAAATTTGAACCAATGGAAGGGGGGGGGGGCTCCGAAGACTCACCTCCCCTGAGGCGCCATTTGATTTGGATCCAGACGTGCGTACTATCATAACATGTAATTGTTCATTAACAAGAATGTTTTGCAATTCGATCAACGACACACCAGACTACACAAAATGACTGGTAAAATTAACATAAACAGGGTATTAATTACAATATTACCACGAAAAATTCGGCCAGATTCGCATATTATTTCGAACCATTTCATGCTTAAAAAAGATTTTCATATAGAAATGTGCAGCAAGAAACGGTTTATTTACCACAGACTTCATCTTTCTGAAACTGCATTCGTACATAGATAACAATCAATAACTATCTACCCAAGAAATTCGCTCTTTCTCATCCTTTTCTCCGTGTTCTTTGTTCGTTTACGTTACGTCTATATATATATAAAAAAAAAAAAAAAAAAAGAAGAAGGGCGTATTTTCTGATGGTTCAATTGCGACATCACCTCCACATAATTCTCAAACTGGGTCACTTCTGAATAAAATGACTAAAACTTAGAATACATATTAAATAAATTTTGGTCGTATCTTAGATATAAGGAATCTTTGTTTATCTTTCCCTCTTTTTGTGTGTGTGTAAAATGAAAATCTTTTTACAGTAATATCATTACTGGTGTGTGTGTGTGTGTGTGTGTGAGAGAGAGAGAGAGAGAGAGAGAGAGAGAGAGAGAGAGAGAGAGAGAGAGAGAGAGAGAGAGAGAGAGAGTTAAATCACAATAAATTTGTCCCTCTCATAAAAGAAATAAATATAAACGAATTTTTAATTAAAGGATATGAAAATGCTAAGTGCACAGGCACACACATACAAATATATGTGGATATTATACAAGGCATAATAATCATCCGGGCTGACCACACACATACAGACTTTTACGTACAATTAGGATTTTTAGACATTGTTGTGAATATACGGATTAATGTCAATTTTAACATTAAGGTTAATCTGGGCATGGACGGGGTTACAGACACGCACACAAACGCCAAAACGATCTCTATATAGAGTTTGATGATGTTATACTTGGAACTGAAAACTGGGATTGAAGTTATTACTTTATGTGAAAGTTCGTTATAGTGATAGGTAAAATACAGAAAGGTTTAAATGAAATGGGCCGATAAATGGGTCTCTAAGCTATCGCCACAAAAAAAAAAAAAAAAAAAAGTAGGTGTAGTTTTCCGCACAAGCGTCGAGGTCACTAAACTTTAACAGTCACACACAGTCGGCGGCGAGCAGTGCAAGCAGCAACACCAGTAAAATCGCTAGTGATGGAAATACTCATTCCCGAACAAGCCTTAAAGGCACTAAAAGGGTTAGGCCTGACCTTAGCCTCAGGGTGGAGTCTTCGAGCCCAGGAGAAACGTACTACGCTTCTCCTGATTTGGGAGAGTACAACAACACAGTTACCGGAAAGAGGAAATCAAAGGCAGCCGACATCACCGGCTAGTCGGGACCAGCAGCGCTCCCTAGTGCAGTCTAACACCGCCTCCACGAAAGAAAAAAAGGGACGAGCTACCCCCAGCTAGAACCCTTCCTCCACCACCGTCTCCTACAGCATTACCAAGGCCAAAAAGCCCTATACAACTGGCAGCAGTGACGGAAAAGAGCCCCAACCAAACACCAGTGGTAAAAACTAGAGCTCAAACCCGGAGGTATGACGAAAAACAAAAACCAAATCTGGACTTACAAGCGGCTGAAAAGGAAAGTGAGTGGGAAGAAGAAGAAGAGGAAGACCCAGACCGAGCCAGAATAACCCAAATATGTCTGGATACAACACTTAACTATGCAAGCAGAGCACACAGCTTCATAACTGCTGTGTGCAACATCGGGTGGAAATCTCTGAGAATTCGGAAGCCATCACTAAAGATGTGGAGAATTGCAGTAAGAACTCTCACCAAATTTTATGAGGCCGCCTACACTTCCCACACCATATCCAGCCTGCTGGAAATATGTGAATATCTCGTGGACCTGCATGAGCTAGACGCTCTACCAAGAATCATGAGGGAGGAGGACAAATCCCCAGAGGAGTGTGTAGCTGAGGACTTGGAATGGGACACCTACCGGTTCCCGAACACCCCTTGTTAGGGCTACTAGCCTATTAAGACAACAACCTTCAAAAATTGCCTGCATACTAACTATAAGTATGAAATTTTTAAATCCTGGCATTGGCCACAAATGCCTACATATACCAAATTAAGATCACTTAAAAAAAAGGCAAATCGTGCCTAAATTTACTTATTTTTTTTTTCAATTTATTTTATTTGTGTGTGTGTGTGTGTGGCAAAATATGGGTAAATTCTTACCCTGGGCTCTCATTCTGACCCCCGAGAGCCCTCTTCAGGCAAAAACTGTATGGCTCTTAAAAGCACTAATTGGTATGCTGGTGAATTAACAAACGGCGTCGCGAATTCCAAATGAAGATCACAAAATTAACCGGCTACTGTAAGCCACCATCGCTAGTATTTTTCGGAAAACGTACAAGCACGAATAGTGCACAAAAAGCTAGTTCTTAGGAAAATTCACAACTTAGGAATATTTGACTCGGATATGTGACTTTCACATCTATGGCGTTAGGATAGGGACAGCCCAACTGGAAATAGGAAACTGGGCATAGATTTGACAATAACGAAATAAGGTGACAGCTGTTGGCGAAAGCAAACGGACAAATGGATGGAGGGGGGACTCGAGGCGCTTTTCCTTCCTGCGGCTTGCTTTGGAGGCATAAATTAATTAATTTAATGGAAACCGCACAAATCAATTAGTGCGCAAAAGCGCACAACACAAGTTGTCGTACATGCCAACAGGCGAAAAACGACGTTAATTCAAATTCATCATCATCAAACCTGAAAAACAAGCGACGTTCCTATGCATCATACTCGACAAAGGGCTAGCCTGGAAAGACTATATCAACGAGTTTATTAAATGATTTGATCGATATATTAACCTGATCCGTAATATTAAAGGCCCGGATTGGGGGACCGATCAAGCCACACAGTATTTACATGGGAAAAAATTGACCATAAGTGTCAGGAATCATGGGATACGTCGAACATAGGTAGAAAACTCTGTAAAATACAAAATAAAGCAAACAGGAAACTACAATACCCGACTGTCAAAAAACGTACGACACGACTATACTAAATAAGATAAGATCAGGAAAACAGTTATGGCAGGATGTACAGGGAAATATCTTTAAAAAACCACAAACACAAACTGACCACACTGCCCCCACGCCTGAAACACTTGAGCATTATTAAATATATGCCCCAAATATGATGAAGAAAAGAAAGTGTTTGAAGAAAAACAAAATAATACTTGCTCACCGACCACATATCCTGAATATCTCGAGGCAAGAAACATAAACCTAGGTAGTACATACATCAGTATTCTTGAATGTATAGCGAAAATAGGAAAACGAGGAAAAATGAAATAACTTTTAACTGTCAAAGGGAGGAGGGGCCATGCCTATAAGGGGGGCTCCAGACCAGCCCGCACCTCACTTTGATATTTAAAATTCACAAAAGTAAGAACCAGAATAAAATAATATGTAGGAAAAAAGGTAATTAAGCCACCATCAAAGGGAGCAGGGACCATACCTATAAGGTAGGCTTAAAAGCCAGCCCGCATCTCACCTTGACATAGAACATATTAGGGTGTCTCGCAAAATAATAATAATAATAATAATAATAATAATAATAATAATAATAATAATAATAATATAACAGGGAAAAAGTAAAACAGGTAAACACTCACTCTGACCAAAGAGAAGAAGACTAAGAGAGAAAGCACACGCAGGAAAAAAATAAGGAAAGAAGGAAGACGCAGAGAAAAAAGTTGAGGACGAAAGAAGCTACAAGGAGAAAAGAAAACGAAGAGGGAGGAAAAGGAATAGAAGACAACAGAGGGAAAGAAGACGATGGAGGGAAGGAGGGAAAAGAAGAGAGAAACAAGAAGGCACAGAGAAAGAAGACAACAACGCAGGGATAAAAGAAGCAGAGACGAATCAACAGGATGAAATAATATAAAAAGCCCTTTCAAGTGCTGAAACAGTTAAAATAAAATGTTGCCCCCTCCCCCCAAGGAACAAAGAGCCCTAAAAGAACTTTTAATTCATACACGTATAATTAAACATATTGTAACACGCAAGAGGGTTCACTACCAAGTGAATCAAACAATGCGTGAGATTGGCTTGAGGTCGATGTTTCCCCTATTTTCAAGAACCCCAAAACAACAATCATTGTCAACTGAAAGGTTCTTAAACGCGCAAATACTAAAAATAATTTTTCTATAATCACCTAATGACCACACATCACGAAAGTCAAAATTTCACACTTGCATCGGTTTTCTTACTTCACATTTGTATGACCCGTTACTAAGCCTTTCCAAGCCGAAGATTAGTACTTTACATCATTTACCATGAAACACGACCCAAACACCTAATACAAAGAATTATTCTTATCTCAAATTACTAAACACTTATACATTAGAATATACCGGAATTCATTATGTTACGAAACTAATCCATACTATCATAAAGTCTCGAGAATACTGTACTTTATGACGTCTGCTCCTAGAAACTGGCTAATTACCCGGTTTGAGAAATATCTTCCCCACACCGAGTCCCCATAATCAACAAATAATCACCACAATCTAACAAAGCTATAAACAGAGACGTAAATACAAATAGCACATAGCCTAGGTTTATTACAATATATATATGTACACACACATCATAAACACACACACACACACACACACACACACACATATATATATATACATATATATATATATATATATATATATATATATATATATATATATATATATATATATATATATAAATAAATACATGTATACATAAAAGAAAATAATATAAACAAGACCCGACAACAACAAAAAATATCCTGTTATTTTCTTTCTCCTATCGATATAGCATATACACAGCACGCATACGAACTTAAAGACCCATAAACCACATACATAAGTAAACTTACATATATAAAAAACCTACATATATAAAAATACTATTGACACACACATATAGCACCACAAACATCTGCAGCTGAATGATTGAACTTTATTACGGTGACCAGATCACCAAAATCGATCGGCTACTTCAAGCCACACTCTTTGGTATACGTTTTCGGATAAAAAAAAAACAACAACCCCCCCTCCCCCCCCCCAAAAAAAAACAACAAAAAAACAAAACAAAACAAGTACACACAAATTAAAATCTATTAATATAGGTAAATTCGAACCCACAAACATTTGATTCGGATATGTGACTATTACATCTTCGGCACTATCTTTGGGACCGCCCACAAGAAATTAGCATCTGGGCATAACTTTGACCAAATCTAACAGGGTGGCAGTTGGTAGGGTAGGAGGAGACGGAGGTACAGCGTGCAGCAGGCAGCCTTAGCGCCATAGGACCGCGGCTTGCTTTGGTGGCTCTAAAAGGTGTCCACAATACTGAAATTAAACAGTGCGCAAACGTACACATCTAACGTAGTCGCACATGGCAGTAGCTGCCGACAAGCGACTTAATCCAAATATTATAACCAATGAAGACATACGGCTCTCTATTTTATAAATTTAATTTTTGTTCACATAAGGTCACTATATACCACGCGAATTGGAAATACCAGAGAGCTGCCAGATATTACCTGTTCCCTTTTGATATGCAAATGAGGTTCCCTGTGGTCGGCTAAGTGGCAAGATCAAAGGTACAGCAGGACTGAAGTTTACCTCTGGCAATAAAGCTAGATGGGCTTACCTAGGTCACAGGTTTAAGTTAGCTGTAACAGTGTTCTGTTGGGAAGCAGTTTCTCTCTCTCTCTCTCTCTCTCTCTCTCTCTCTCTCTCTCTCTCTCTCTCTCTCTCAATAATAATATTAGGATAATATTCCTTCCTCTTGTTTGCAAAATCCTTGCACCTCTTGTCTTTTAGGTTTCTTTTCTCCATCTCTGTTATTTCTTTTTTTAAGTGTTACATTTGCTACATTTGATTTCTGGTGTCATTTGTATTGGAAAAAATGAAGCAGTAAATTTGCTTCAGTATTGAATAAAATATATTGTCGGTTGTTAGTAAAATTCATTATCGTCCAGTGTTATGAAGTTGATTGTACTTAAATGTTAACTATTTGGTACACTGTTGATGCACAATTCAGCTAGAGTAGTATACAACAGTGGCCTTGTAAATTGTGATTTTTCAATGTTGTCAGTTTTTCATTTATTTTGTATTTGTGCACAAAGGATGTACTGTAGTAACACATTTAATATTGTCCTGAATTCCCAGTGAGTATACTATTATTTGCCCCTGTAATAACTCTTCCTTTACGAAGGTAGGAAGCAATATTTAATTGTATTCTGTATCGTGTCTTGGTGTTTAATATCACAATATATTTGTTTGGTTGCAACAAGTATGGAATTGACTTAACACACACACACACACACACACACACACACACACACACACACACACACACAAACACAGTAAGTGTCGTAAGAAAACAGAGTTTAATTATAAAGTTCACCACAGGTAATCTTTACCATTCTCCTTTAATCATATATTCTTTATATGCGCAACCAAAGTATTGGCTGCATGTTAGCAATGTGAAAAAAATCACAAAATTTGAAACATTCTGTATCAGAAGATGGTAGGGCCTAATCAAAACAATCACGCAATGTGCGTGTGTGTGTGTGTAATCGGGCTGAAATGTATTTGTGTCTTAGTGTTATATTTAAAACAGGAAGACAGAAAAGCTCACCTGCATGCATGTATTCAAACAAGACCTTTTTACCTTCGGCTAGAAGATCCATTGGGTGAAAAGTCACAGTGACCCACTTTTGGCAGTGATGCGTTGTAAATGGAGTGTAAAAAGGTAGGGTACATATAAAGTTTATGAACGAACGAATAAGAGCTTTAAAAAATATAAGGCTGCGTATGCCACTACAGTTTTATTACAGCACGGACAAGTGTGTAAGCATTGGCGTAGCAACCCTGTAACTGCCGGGGAAAAGGGGTGGGGGTGGGGGTGGGGTGGCGAGGCCCAGTGAAGTCCCAAAATTTCCATCAAACAATATTTTATTTATTTATTGGGAGGGGGCCCCAGAATTAAATTTTGTGGGGGCGGGGCCGCAGAATTTGTTGCTACGCCACTGTAAGGATCGAGATATGGAACTGAGCACAACAAAATTAACATTTTCAGTGCAGCGTGAAAATTAGGTCTGTGTTACCTAAATTTTTGTGCTATATACTGCATTCAGGATGCATGCACATACGTTTCATATTAGTATGGGAAAGACTGAGAGAAATACATTCATTAATGCAACTATTTCACATTGTTATTAAAGTTGGAAAATCAGCAAATGTTAAAAATTTTGTTACACACTGTAGGTACCCATCATAATGCATTCACATTTAGTTTTATGATAACCGATGTAGATGATCTACACCTGGCTGCTTAATTGCCCCTGGAGTGTGAAGATAAGTTCAAAGTGACCTATTTTGGTTGGATGCCCAAGTCAATACTGTTTATTTCATGAAACATTGGCTCAAGATACAGTCTCAAATTTCTTAGTCAAACATGGCCATTAATACCATATTTTGACAGAAATACCTGAAAATAAAACTGGACCTCATTTTTGAAATATAAAACCCTAATATGAAATTTGTCTTCAATCTATAAAGTTCTTTAAGAGTCATGAAGCAGATATGGAGATGGGAAAACGATCATCATCATTGTCATCGTAGATGTCTTCGTACATTCTATAGTTGGATCACATTTGACTTTATTCTTGTGAATTCCTCCATTGTCTTTTATCAAGTTTGCTTTTCCAGATATGGCAAAATTAACCTTAAATCATAAGAGGGACCAGAGATATATGTAGATTTTGATGTTTATGAAGGTCAAGGCTGGGAGATCAGGGTCCATGCAAACATAATAATCATTTGCCTCTGGAACAACAGAGCTTTGATTTGATTCTGGACAGTTTGCTGCCTATCAGAAAGTACATTATGAGCCTAATACTAAATATTATTTCATTCCATGAAGTCCTTCAAACGTTATTGAGAGCAAATGAAGTTCACGATCAAAGTCAATCAGGGGCTGTAACTCAGAAACATTTTTTGAAGAAATATGTGAAAATCTAACTTGACCCATATTTGCTTGAGCTCCGTACCAATTTTAGTCTCAGTATATTAAATTCTTCAAAATTTATTGAACAGAAACGAATTTGGCACGGACAGATATGGGTATAATTTGTATGGTGTTCCTTGACTGAACATAAAATTCCATTATCTTCAGAATTTTAATTTCCACACGATTGTGAGTCAACTCAAACCCCTGAATTCTTTTTCTTCAGAATTTACTAAGGTGTGGTTTAAATTGTGCCTAATACTGCAGTAGTTAAAAATTTAAGCACTTTATGGAAATTAGCACACAGGTGTTGCTCAGTAGATTTAACAGCACGATGTCAAAATGTGATTTGCTGCTATGCAGAGTTAACCTGTTGTGTATTGGACTACTGTGTTGGCTCTAACTATTACACCGATTCACCTACACTCAGCACAAGCTTACTATTATTACTTGTTATTGGGTGTTCCTTATATATAGAAAGGGTAATCCTTGTTATTGGGTAATCCTTATATATAGAAAGGGTAACCATTGTTATTGGGTGTTCCTTATACATAGAAAGGGCAACCCTTGTTATTGGGTGTTCCTTATACATAGAAAGGGCAACCCTTGTTATTGGGCATTCATTATATATGGAAAACCAGCTGTGTTAGACGTCTGTAACAGGCCAGGGCCTGCAATATCGAATATACAATGAAAGCATTGCTGTAAAAAGTGTGTCCTTGACCACAAGGTCAAAAGGTTGAGAGAGAATGCCGCAGAATAAATTGTCTTAGCTTCATAATGATTCAGCTAATTTATGAATAGAACCCATCAAGGGCTTAAGAAATGTACGTAAATGAAAAACTTTAACTCAAATTTAAACGCAAATTTTCTATGACTGTAACCTTGATTCTAAGATCAAGGAGGCAAGAATGCAAACCTGCAGAATGAATTGTCATTGCTTCATAATGATTCATCCCAAGTATGAAGAAAATCCATCAACGGGTTTAGGAAATATACGCAATAGAAAAAACTTTAAACAAAACCTAAAAGCAATTTTTTTTTATGTGACCTTGACCCCAAGGTAAAAGGGGCAAGCAAGCATGTCAAGGGATGAATTGTCTTAACTTCATATTGATTCATGCCCAGTATGATAAGACTCTATCATGGAGTTTAGGAAATATATGCAAATGAAAACTTTAACCAAAACAAGAGCTGTTGACGACATTGCCGCCTTCGGAAAAGTAACTGCTACGTCTCGCTTCTTCCCCAACATGGGCTTGACAAAAATGATAAAGGCGAATTTTGTAAAACTTGCAATTTAAATATTGCAATATGTATGTGCCAGAATTTGTACTTATTAATCAACTCAAATGAGTTTTTAGATTTGTCTGGCAATTGTTTTGCTACTTGAATTTTATGGCAAGACAAGGTGCATCAAACAGACTATAACACGATGTACCTCCCTTGATAGAATGGGGGGGGGGCGCATTTTCAATGACAAGCTTGCGAGAGAGAGAGAGAGAGAGAGAGAGAGAGAGAGAGAGAGAGAGAGAGAGAGAGAGAGAGAGAAAAAAAAAGTTGAATGTGGAATCGGCTAAAACACGGTATTGGTGCTGAGAGTAGTCTCACTCACTTAAAAAATTGAAATGTTTGATAGAACATTTCAATGAAGCTCATTATATACCCTAGGGTGTCCCCTAGTCAGATCAAGTTAGATTTAGCTTGAACATGCATGCGATTTTGTTTAACCATTATTTCAATTCATTGGTATAACAACAGTTACAGACACTACACTTGGTGTATAACATGCAAGAAAAACAGCATGAAAACTTTAAAACTTTATTTTTTTTTCACAGTAACATCAGTAACAGGATATCAACATTTAAAGTAAACAACATAACTGGAAGTGGTAAACAACTTAATAACAAAATCAAAACATCTATGACAAAGGTATCACTAAGAAAAAAAACCTAACCATGAAACTTTTGCATAACAAACATAAAAGACATAGAATAATCTTATTTAGGCATTTATCTAACACCAAGAAGAATATTTAAACAAACAAAATCATTAATACTGGCCAAAAGTATTGCAAACTTCCATAAGAGTCAGAAGTACATTGTCCATAAAATTAGTTACAGACACTACAAAACTATAGCATTTCAATACAGCTGCAGAACCATACATATCTCCATAAAATTCACTTCAAAAATAATTCAACATGAACACATTGACTAGAATTATTCATTAAATGAATGTTGATTAGTTAATAAAATGATAAAACCACATTGTAACAGGTATATGTCCAATACTTGTGTTAAAATTATGAACTGGTAAATAGCACTTGAAAGTTTAATACTAAATAGTGTTTGTAAGAGTAAAATATTGAAGTATAATGAATGTTCAATAAATCATAGTCACTAAAGTATTGTTCAACCCAAGGTGCTGACTCAAACACAGACCCATATGTGATTGATCTTAAGGTTACAGACACTACACATTAAACCTTGACTTTATATTGTCATTTCAAATAGAAGTGCTTATGATTTTTTTCCAGATTTGACTTGAGCTTAGACAATTCAGCTGCATTAAACTTGAAATGACCCCTTTCATTGACTATTTGTGGAGCTTTTACCCTGTACAAGATAGCATCTAGAGCCTCTTGTGAATAATCATCTTTTTCAGGCCAAACATACATGTTGCCAGACTTTCTCATGTATTTAAGTCTAACTTCGTTATGAAGAATGTCTATTACTTCTGCTAAGTATACATCTAGAGGTCCCTTCTTTGGCTTAAGTCCTACAGCAACAAATTCTCCAGGGTGGTATTTCTCTATTGGTTTCTCTGTGTTGGTTGGTGCTTTTTTGTCAACTTTGATCTTCTTTGTCACAATGTTTTGTCTTTCTGTTGACTTCCGTTTCTTATTAGGCTTTTCGCTTGTTGCTGAGTTATGATCTTTCTGGTTACTTCCTTGTTTTCTTTTCTTGTCATTATTTTCTATTGTTGATGGATTCTTGTCTTTAAGTTGTTTTCCTTTCTGACTTAAATTATCTTTATTGAGTACTAACTTTCTCATTTCCCAGGCATTAACATTTTCGCTGAAGTTGCATCTCCCGTCAACCTTCATGCATTGCTCACAATAACAGCTCAGATTTCTTATGCTCAGTTCATAATCATTGCTTCCTGACTTTACAGCATGTAATTTTCTTGTACCTTGCAGTGTTTGCACATCAGTTTCTTCTCTATTTCTCTCAACATCTTTAACAAGGATGAACTCCCTTCTCGAAACTGTTTTAGCTTCATTATCTGTATTTTCCATTTTCAGTTTCTCTGTACAGAAATGATATACATCTTCTGCACAACCTATCACCTTTCTATTGCTGATTACAGCTCTGTAGCAAGCATTCTTGACTGTCGCACCGAGACCATCGCAAACACTCTTTCCATGTGATGTTTCGAAATAATTTCGTGTTACAGATGGCTTTTTCCTCAGACTTATGTCAGCAAAGGCTTTCTTCCCCTTATACTGGGCAGCACAGCCATCTGTCCACTCATGGATCTCCTCTACTTTCACACCTTTCTTCTTCAGAATTTCTATAGCTTTGTTCTCAAAAGTGATAGCTAAGTCTGCATCATGTTTGGTTTCTTCACTGATGCCAATAATGGCATGCTTTATCTTGAATTCTTTTTCTCCCTGTTTTTCTGTATAGTAACACATGATTGGATGTATTGTAACTTGGTTCCTGTCGAAGAATCCAGATTGTACTTCACTTTGAAAAACACACCCATAGTTCTCACTAAAGTCCATGACCATAGCAATAGAACCCTCACCAATTCTATCAACACAAATTCCCATCTGTTGCTGTTGCCATTTGGCCCTGAAAACGCGCTCTGGATACTCTTGCATGTCAGCTTCTAAGCATGTAATTAATGTTTTTATGTCTGTTTCTTTAGGCACACAGGAGACGCAACGCTTTACTTTATCATCTTTTGCTATTTCTATACTTTCCCATTGATGCCATGATATCTGCCTGTCACTATACTTTTCAACAAATGGTTTAAGGTAACTCTGCAAACATTTCACACCGCATTGTTTGCATTCTCTTCTTAAACATTTAATAGCTGGATTGGTGTCGTATTTACAAAAAGTAGCATCACTTAAGCTTTTCTTATCTACTGAAATTTCATCCAAATCTCCATTTTCTTTCACTGCTTTTTTTACATTTGTTAGTGCCTCACTTTTTAGGGCCACGTTACAGCACTTTTGGCATAAGCATGATCTTCTGCTTGTTTCAGACACCTTTTTAACATTCACTGGTTTCAATTTAGAAAATGAAGTTAATCCTATTTTGTGACTATGGTTTCTTAACTTGTAGTCTTTGTAGGCTTCTTCTAATGTCATAGTCATCACATGTTTTTGAAGTATTTCTTTTTGACCACCTTTTCTTACTTTCACAGTTTCACGTTTATTAGGCACTTCCCTACTGATTTCTGGACTTAGAAAAAAATCTTTCACAGATTTCTTTAATGGAGAGTTAAGTGCATCCCTTCTTCTTTTTCTTTGTTTCGTCTCCCACCATGTAGAACTAGGTTTTTGCCCTTTCACTGATACTTTGAAATACTTTTTTAGTCTGTGTCTTTTATATTTCTTCAGTAATGCGTCACAAATGATGTTGTATGCATGTTTCTTTGCACCCCCTTTCCTTGTTTTCACTTCTGAAATGCTCTCTGACACAGATTGTATAACAGTATCTGTCAATTCAAGTTTTTTTCTGCAATCCGGTGTCATTATCATTATATTCCTATTTAGAAACTTTGATGTTGATGGAGATTCAATTAATTTACTTATGATGACTGCTTTTCTCTTTGGGGTATTTGGTAATACTTCCTTTACCTTTTTTAATTGTCTGTACAGAGTTGCTTTAGGTAACACTTTATTCATTGGTGAATCTCTGGCTGACCCAGTATTTCCTATTTCACAATCAGTCTGAATACACTCTTGCTGTATACTTTCATTCAGTTTGATACGCATTCTCCATGCTTGGGTTCTTTTCACAGCTTCTTTCTTCTTTCTACTTAATTCAGCAGTTTTCGGACTTCTTAAATCAACACTCTTATTAACCGATATTGCCAGGGCTGCTTTTTCTTTCTTTTTCTGGCGATACCTTTTCATTTCTTCACGTTTTTTCCTTCTTAATTCTTGTTGAAGATTTGAATCGGAAAGTGATTGCTGTTTTTTTAGTAGTCTTGCATCTTTTCTTCTTTCTCTATCAACCCTTTTTAGCTCCTCATGTTTCGCCTTATTTTCCCTCTGTTTTTTTCTCCAGGCTTGTACCTTTAGCCTCGTCTTCTCCCTTCTAGCTTTAATCTTCTGTTCATCTTCTTCTGGCTTATCTTTGCTTCCTAAAAGCAAACAACTTCATTCTCATTTTTGTTCCTCTATGTATACGGATGAAATTTAGACTTTACAAAACATACTTGTAATGAGTACGCAATATGCTTTCATACATAAGCAAACTGGAATAACCTGTAGATTCTTAAAGAAAAGTATCTGATTGAAAAAGAAATAGCATAAAACCTGATGATTATTCAATGTTCTAGCATTTACAATGATTGCACACTTTCCTTAATAATGTAAACAACAGTCGGGTCAATTCACATGTCTAGTAGTGTCTGTAACCATTTGACAATATCAGCAATGTATCCAATACTAAGTCTGAGCTCATTGAATTCTCATAATATTTCTGTTTGAATTTACTAGTCTAATGATATGGAATGCAAAAATACTCAGTTTCAATTGCATATTGTAAGAAATCACTGAAAATGTTGCCTGTTATCAGAAATCTAGATGAAAGAAACTATAAATATACCAAAATATTACAAATTGCAGACAGACAATATGTCAAAATTTAGCCTTACACATCAATACTGTAATAGGAAACATAATTTGGCTTCATTTTTTAAAAAAAAAAACAGGGATAAAGTCATAGACAGTATAAAAAGGGGATATTGGTTACAGACACTACAATTTAAGAGTGTGGTTTACCATTCAATACAAACTTACCAGAGTTGTTCCCAGAGGTTTGCTTTTGTCGTCTTCCCGTGTCTTAGGGATGTACCATGGTAAAGAACAGAAAAAGTAATTAGGCAGCTTCTTCTAGGATAAGAAATTCAGGTTACATTGTCTTGTAGTAAATTACTCAAACAGACAGTGCTGCAAGAATGATGCAATATTCAATCAAGAGAGTTATTGCATCACTTTTTTGCTCTTGGCTGCAGAGGTAAATAGATGATGCAACATTACATCACATAAGATGGAACTTTCTATTGAGAAAAACAATGTTTTAATGACAAGTAGAACAATACTTTTATCTTTCATTTTTATACCTGTTTGTGTAGTGTCTGTAACTTTTTTTATTGAGTTGCTGTTTTTTAATGGTACAATACAGCACCACCAATTTTGGCCAACTTGGACATCACATGGATACACATGAGCCTTTGTAGGATTTATACTTTTCCATAATGAAACAACAAAATTATTGCCATATAAACTTGTAAAGGTTACAGACACTACAAAATTTAGAACTGGAAAGTTTGACAAAGAACAAGCTCTCAATCGAATATCTTGGCTAGCCATGTGATTTAAATGGTTTTACTACTTATTATAATATAAAGTCGAGTTCTAGATGTCAATAAAAGTTATAATGAATGTTATTTTGTACAAAATGTTGGCATATAACAACAGATTAGTGTTTGAATTTCAGTGTTGAAACAAAACTTCTACTGACGGTATTTTGCTTATAAAATCCATAATATTTTACCGATTTCTTTAATTCAAGAAGCAATATTTGCAGGATAGAATTCCGCATAAAACCAGACCAATAAATGCATAATTTCAGTATGATATTTAGAGAATTCTCTATTTTATATTCAAGCTTTTTTCGAGTGAGACTACATAACGCTCAAAAATGGCCATTTTTAGAGCTTGTTTCCATGCATATCTCAACAATGGGTTACACTAACCTCTTGAAATTTTCAGGAAAGTAAGAGAGGTATATGCCAGGCTTACCAATCTTTAAAATTGGTTCATATCTTGTTTAATTTTTCTATTTCATGCATATAACATGAAAATTCCTTTATCAGCACCAATACCGTGTTTTAGCCGAATGGGATTTTTGCAAAAACATTCAAGCACAATTTTTTTTCCTTTAAATATGTGTTTATTAAAATGAAAGTCATGGTTTACTTTAGAAATGAGAGCCATCCGTCATACAAGAGCTACAAGTACTGTCAACAATAACCATGTTCCTTAATGACAGATTCTATGCCATTCAAATAATCAAGGCAGTCTCATATAGAGAAAACAAAGCATGGTTTGAAAACTCCAAATTGGAATTCAAGTGTGTAAGCTAATCAAGTTCTTTCCCCCCTGCCTTGTAGCTCATGTCACAAGCTTAAATACAGTGGTGTATTCCCTGAAACTGACCTGTAAAAAAAAAATTAAAAAAAAAAAAAAAAAAAAAAAAAAAAAAGTTGGATAATGAACTGGCTGGATTGAAAAACAAAAAGAAAAATGAAAATTTACGTCTTATATCTGACTTAAATAAGATTTTACGAATTCGATTGTTTTAAAAATTCCCGTTAGAGCAATCAGGGATACTTGCCTCTCAGCAAACAGACTAAAATGCATTTGAAAGCATTTTTGTACATTGAATATGCTTTATTTTATCCAATATAATCTCAGATGGTGATTAACCCTTTTATACATAAAATAAACTTTAAGCATTATCTTTAAAGTCATTCTCATCATCAAAGAATCACATACAAAATTTTCCATTTTTTTTTCGATTTTATAAACATTAATAAGTATAAAAGATACCAATTCAGGATATTATAATTTTGAATATAAGCTTATATATGACTCTGTGACCAAGGGAGTCTTTGGCCACATTGTTTTTAAACTATTTCAGCAAATAAATGTTATATAATACCTACACATTACATATTGACTCATCCATGAATGTGGTTGAGAGTGGTTATTGTAACATAATTCTAATTAAAATTATTGTACAATACTGATACAGTAGTATATTACAAATTTTAAATGTAAAAAAAAACCACTGCCAAACTTTAAGTCTTTTCTTTGATCATCTTCCAGGTAGATATTCAATACAAAAATTTATGAAATTATCAAATTTGTTTTTACTACAGCAGTAATTTATATGAATCGTTTTCATATTTCATGAAAGTTTTTACAGTGTGTAGCTAAGTGTGATGTACCATAATCAGTGCAATAAATGCAATGTATTATATAGCTTTAAAAATTTTCCCATTTCAGAAGACTCCTTTCTTTTGTGTTTAAAACTGAGGAATAAGATGTTTAATTTTTTCCCATATTTTGATATTTTTCAATTCATTTAATAAAAAAAAAAAATATTCCTTATCCATGGAATAAAAATCTTCCTTACCAGCATCAAACATTTCTTGCAAAAAATGAAACATCTCGTACTGAACATGTAAAAAAATGGTGCAGTTAACAAGTAGAATATACTCGTACTGAACATTGAAAAAAATGGATGCAGTTACCAAGCAGAATATACTCGTACTGAACATGTCAAAAAATGGATGCAGTTACCAAGTAGAATATACTCACTGTATTGTCAAAAAAAAAAAAAATGGATGCAGTTACCAAGTAGAATATACTTACTGTATTCTCAAATAAAATGGATGCAGTTAACAAGTAGAATATACTCACTGTATTGTCATTTATCAGGATGACTCTCATAATGTAGATATTTCACTAAGCATATTACATATCAAATTATTAACATGAATTACAAGGTGCACACTGTAATTAAAACTGGTATTAGTACACACTATACATGACAATAATCAATTATCATACCTTCTTAAAGGAGAGTTCAATCAAACAAGATGATTAAATAAGCTATAGAGCTTTTGGAAAGAAAAAAAAAACTGTAACAACAACAGCAACAAAAATCAAATTTATGACAATTATGAAATTTCATGCCAAACTTTCATGGTAAAGAGTTTCTGGATTATAGTTTGTGGTAAGTAATCTAATACCATCATTTTTTGTGATAATTATGTATATTAGCTATTTTGTTTTTGTAATAAGCACAACATACATGAATAACATCAGTTATTTGATCTATTGCAAATTAATGAATTCAAAAATGCTAGGCTTGGTAGGACTACACATTTATTGTCTATGACAAAAACAATGTTAAGAAATTGCATCCATGATCCACTGAGATGGTGTTCCAGTTACAATGCATGCATTATGACATGTTCTTGGTCTTGCCACCTATTGGGGGAACCCCTGCAACTTCCTGAAGTGGCTACCATTTTTGTGCCAGAATCTATGGAGAATCACTGTATAACCATCTCTGTACACCCTAGTCATTTCAGAGAATGGACTTAATTTTAATTATGGATGTGATCTCTCATAGCAGTCATATTATTGGAAAATACTTGTATTTAATGTTTGTGCAATCTGTTTCCAAACTCCAATTATGTTTTTTCATAAAATATTTTTAAAAAATGCCGGTATTAGCTCATGTTACACATACTATAATTATTTAAAATCATCCAGGATTGCAATATATTTAATAAGTCATGAAAAAGTATGAATTAAAGTTGTCAAAAATTGTGACTCTATATTTTTACTATTATAAGAAACAATCTGTAATACTGATTTAAATTCAACAAAGTATATATATATATAGTAGATATTCACTGGCTTGTACAAGGTTGGCTGGTTTTCAACATGACAGAATGCTGACTCAAACTACAGGTTTATCAAACTGATTTTCTTTCTTTTTGAGCTATTTCTAATTTGAGTCATTGAATAATTTGACACATCATTTAAATCATTTCAGAAAAAAATTGGAAGAAAATACAACACTCTTGTTCTTTTATATACCAATTAAGAAGACAAAACAAAAACCAATCATGAATACAGCAAACTACCAACCATGAATACAGCAAAATACCAACTATGAATACAGCAAAAACATTGAATGTCATTTTAACATGATGCATACACAATATATTAAAATATTCCGACAAAATGTATTATAATCCTATGGACTTTCAAGAAGCATGCAAAAAGTGTGCTCTCTGAAATTTGGCATTAATCAGCCTTTTATTAAATCTCTGTAACTGTCTTCATGGTTATACATGTAAATAGAAATTTACTCTTTGATTACATTAACTTGTTTTAAATTTGGCACTAATAAAATACCTTGATATGATAGTCTTGTCATGTAAGTTTGATTGATGCAAAAAATGTTATCTACCAACAAGTTGTATTTTAACATTACATGTATATCAAAAATCCACAAGAGTTGTGTCGCTTTGACCATGACTTGGTCAGCCACAACTCGTGAAATTTATTGAATATACACAAAACCTTTAATTTAAACCTTCTCATTAAAGTAATTAATGCATGTAGATAAGCCTATAAGTAAGATAATCCTGGAATGTTCATAATTACATTACTATTTACTGTAAGTTTTCTTACAAAGGACATTTTTCAATTTTGAGTCCAACATCGTGCTGAAGGTGTTTCATAATGATTGAACGAAAATTCAAGCTCTTGTGAATAAATGATCTATATATGTTGCTGATAATCACAGCATGATAAATTCAGTCATATATATCATACCAAGAGACAAGATGAAATTTGAATGGACAGCTGACAAACACTACAACTAGCTAAGTGATGTCTCAATTCAGTCATATATAGCATACCAAGAGACAAAATGAAATTTTAATGGACAGCTGACAAACACTACAACTAGCTAAGTGATGTATCATTGCATAAAAAACACCAGAATAAGTTTGTCAGAGTTTGAATTTTAGTATATAGTGAAACCTCCCTAAACTGGACACTGTTGAGACTAAAAATTATAGCCATTTTAAAGAGGTGTCCAGTATAAGGAGATTCAATTAGCATTAGAATTACCAAAATATGTGACCTGTCTACAGAGGGGGCTGGGTTAAAGAATGGCCTGTCTACAGAGAGGGCTGGGTTAAGGAGTCGTGAGTCTGGAAGTTTCATTGTTTTTTTTATATATTGAAACAGTTAAGATAATTCTAAAAATGTGAAATTATTACAATGGCTGTGTTTATTAGTGAGCAAGATATTTTTTTGCTCTGATAATTGTAAAATAATGCCACTTGGTTCCCCTTTACCAACTGATCTATCCCCAGTGCAGAGATAGGCATGCCTATTTATGAGTGCCTATTTAATCAATCCTAGTTTTTCTTAAAAAAATTATACCATACAATTCTATGCACAGATTTCACAAATATTGACATTACAGGTGATGCAAATGACCTACCATGTTCCTCTCACTCTTTAGCATATCAATGTTTTTAAATTTAAAATTGTTTTGTAAAATGTAGTTACATATTGCAACAACAATATTGATCAAATATATGTATGCTTGCCAAATTGGAGCAATAAATGACCAAGTTATAACTATGTGAATTTATTTATTTTTGTATAAAGAAAACTACCTAGGTGTCACACTTATCTTTCTGGGAGCTCTGACAAACTGGTACCTTGGTAATTATGCTGTGATTTACATGTGACTAGCTCAGTGATTGGTCAGCAGTCCCCTGAATTGATTGATAAGCAGTACATGTAATTCACTGAGATCTGTGTGTACAGACTGAAATAAAAAATGTCAAACCATAATACACTTTTTTGCAGATTGTTACTCTTTAGTTTTGTAAAAGTTTTTGTTTGTTCAGGCACTGCAAGGTAGGGCAAAATAAGTCTTGACATAATGCACATAAATCTAATGCACAGTTTAACAATGACCATCAAAGGAGGAGGATCTTTGCTGACAAAGTGGATTAATTTATGTACTATACAATTATATTATTATCTATAAATTAAAAGACATTTCTATCTATGCAAGGCTTTTAGAACAAATATCCATAAACATAAAGGATACTGTCAAAAACTTCTTCCTGTCAATACATCATGAACATTGACCACACAGTTGTATACAAATATGCAAATTTTTGAAGTTGCATATTTCATGCATGAGTGCATTTTCTGTTTACAAACATTTTCAAGAAACAGACTCAATGGCAAAACGACATATACTGGACATCAATTTGAATAATTGAGTCACTATCCTACTTTACATGCATGACAAACTGTCAACCAGGCTAAGGGAGGTAATTTTATGTGACTAATTAAGGTTTCTGCAAAGAAGGGCATTTTATATATACATTTTCAAATATATCGGTTGGTGTTGCTTCTTTTTAAAAGTTATACAACATATCCACTTGAAAATAATATATATAATAAAAGATGCAATATACATTAAATACCAGTATGATAAAATTATGAAATTATGATGATAAATGTACATATAAATCTTTAATATTAATATATTGTAATATTACAAATAGCAATGGTTGATTTTTCTATCAAACTTTGAAATAGGTAACAAATAACACTGCACAAAGAATAAAGTAAAGTCTAGTCTTATTAATCAGATACAAACAATTGCAATTAAACCTGTCTTATAAACCCAACAGTTGGATTAACAAGCTCCCAAGTGAATGATCTTTGATAAATCATTCAATTTATGGCAAAATGTTTAAGCAATTACCATATAAACATAACTGAATATATATATAAATAAGACTGGACTATAATAATGGATTATCAAAATGTGCCAACATCATGGACAGGTTCTCCTTCTAAGTTGTGAATAATGGAGCAGTCTCAAACATAAGGGTCCTTATGAATGAAAATACCATACAATACTTGCATATAAGTTGGATCCAAATGCAAATGACCCAGACCCAGATTTGCTGTCACATAATGTGCTGGCAGATCTGAGTCTATGCAGTTTGTTAGGAGTAATTAGTAAAACAAATAACATACACTCTAATCTGCCAGCACATTGTGTGATGGTAGATCAGGGTCTATGCTGTTTGCAATTTGACCTGACTTATAAGTGAGTATATGTGGTATACAATGTTATTTTCTGATAATTATAATATACCTTACAAAGTATTAGCTGGATTTATGATTTTTATATCCATTTTGTTAATTATATTATTTGCTATTAATCTGTCAACAACAATGGGAATTAAAATCATGATATCATGTTTAATGTCATCATGTAATTCATAACTAAAGTCTTAAACAACCTTTATGCTTGGAATGACTGTTAGATCTCATCAATAATTTCTAAATTTAAGCCAGTACTTATACACAAAATGTATTTATACTTATACACAATACTTATTATACATATTTATACATAAATTAAGTCAATAGGTAGGTAAGTTCTACCCTAAATGACCTGCATAATTTTTAAGTTACCATAACCTAATTACATGAATGCTTATTCAGTCTAATCTCATTAACCTGCTGCACAACTATTGCTATAAACAATTGCTGGAGAGATGCAATTGTAGAGTACATTCACTTACTCTGTAATGACTTTCAATAAATTGCTCCAATTCTTGATGTTGTATTGAAGCAATAGGCATTCTTGGATAAATGGGACTAGACTGTACCTACTTTTATGAGAAATATTTCATATAAAAAGCTGATTAATAGCAATAATTCAGCTTTTAAAACAATTTTATTCGGTTTCAATCACTGAATATTGTAGTAGTAATAAAATAGGTAAAGCTTTTTAAGTGTAAAACAATTTTAATGTTATAAAAGTTGGCTTCACCTAATTTTATCTGATCTTTTGTATACTATTAACAATTTAAATTTAATAACTTATCTTTCACAGCATTTGTTTGTTTAAACATTTCAGAAATCAAACAAGTTTCCTTATTAGTACAGTGTGTAATTACTTTCATCTATAAATCGTTAATTTGTCTCTTCATGAGCCATGCCGTATAGGGGAATTTTTAGCAATAGAGAAATTTTAGTGATTTAGCTGTCTCAGAGTGGGATTGTGAAAATAAATCCCACCTTAAACATTATAACATATCTAGGTTCACAATCACTGAAATATAAGTAGCCAAAATTAAAATTTTGAACAAAATTAACAAAATGTATGTCCATGAAAAGTACCTGTTATATGGTACATTGTTTATAAAATGACTCCATCATTACCATAGCTATGTTATTTTCTAGTTTAACCAGACAGGATTGAAAGTTTCAAAATTTAGTTTTTTTTTAGTTACCTCTACCTGGGCAAAGACTGTTTCATTTTAGAGACTGTAAATATATATATGGACACATTTAGGAATACACAGGTAAAACTACAATATACACTAAAGTAATCATAGAATAAATCATATTTTTATATAGCCAAACTTTAAAATATAAAGCATAGTGGGACACAGTATTGGGTTAGAGTTTTTGTACTTTCAAGGTTTCCAGGGTTACAGGTAAAAGAATGTTTTACTAAGGGGCTGAGTATGCCAAGTATTCAAATGATTCATGTTTGAATTACATATTTAAAAAACAAACTCTGCCATTTAGGAAGATAAACAAATACTCTACATTCATTTTTTTGCTAAGTATCAATTTTTGTGGTTCAGTAAAATATTACCTTTTCATGGTAACTTTCAATTCAGAGATATTCCTGTTTAATGTATTATTTAAATTTCATAGTTTGAAGAAGCTAAAAATCTAGGAGAATTTGTACACCAGAAAAAAAGTAAAATGATAGTAATTGTATTTTTCTTTCAATAAAGGTGAATTTTTGTTTAAACATTTTAAATATTGGGATCACTATTTCCATATATGTATTTCTTGTAACAATAGTGATAATGATAATGCAAATCTCATTAGTTCCTCATTGAACCAATGTAGCTTTACATTAAAATATTTAACTGGTAAATATAAGAAATAACACCAAAATTACAATGTATGCTGAAATTATGATTATAACTTAATATAACAGTATAAATCAACATTTACTGCAATGCACACGTGACTGGCAATCTGATACTAGAATTGACAATACAAAATGGTGGTGTTATCATACTGAGGTAATGTTTATGTTATAATGTGATATATAAATTCTATGATGGAAACACACACTTCTATACACATAAGACTGAAAATATTTCACAAGCATAATTATGGGAGATGCTTTCAGCGATCTTTTATATGAAGCATTAAAGAAACATATTTTTGCAATGTAGTCTACTTAAGCATGAAAACAAAAATGGGGAAGAAATAAAAATATTTTTTTCACTGTACATTATGACTATCTCTGAGGAAAGGTATATACACACAACTTTTGTACATCAAAATGTTTGAGGCCTGTACTTGTCTCCAATTACTTCTCATAAGAACTTTGGTGACCATGATTAAAACAGATTATATTATCAAGAAAGAACACTAAGAATGAGTCAAAATATAAACAAAATGAAGGGGGAAAAGCTAATGAGAACATATTATGTACAATTCAATTATTTTTTTTATAGGTATAACCACCAGTAAGTTTGTCTTCTTTTATATTCTTTCATTCACCAAAATAAGTCTATTAATTTACATATATATTTACAGGGCATTCATTCTAATTATTTAGTCCTCAAACAATGATGCATAATACAAGTTACTGATCTAGAGTATTGTAATGAACAACTTTTGAAATGTACAATCTGATCAAAGTATAGTAATGAACAACTTTTGAAATGTACAATCTTATCAAAGTATAGTAATTACCAACTTTTGAAATGTACAATCTGATCAATGTATAGTAATTAACAACTTTTGACATGTGCCATCTGATCAAAGTATAGTAATTAACAACTTTTGAAATGTACAATTTGATCTAATGTAGAGAGTTATATACAGGATAGACTATTTCTATTTTCTGATAGAACTATGTGTCTAGAATTATGAACAGCCATTCTTATAGCGGAAACAAAAAGTAATTTCTGTCATTTTAAATGTATGTCTTTAAGAGCTAACAAAGAAACCAACTACTACACTGCCTATATACAAATTAGCAACTGATGGACAACTTCCAGTTACTGTATTTTGACTAAAAAGTAAGCAATTGTGAATGATAGACTCCAGTCATTATTATGGGAATGCTTTCAGCGATCTTTTATATGAAGCATCAAAGAAACATTTTTTTGCAATGTAATCTACTTAAGCATGAAAAAAAAAGAAAAAAAAAAAAGAAGAAAAAAAGAAAGAAATAAAAATATTTTTTTCATTGTACATTATGACTATCTCTGAGGAAAGGTATATTCACAACTTTTGTACATCAAAATGTTTGAGGCCTGTAATTGTCTCAACAACTTTTGATATGTACAATCTGATCTAAAGTATAGGAATGAACAACTTATATATACAATCTGATCTAAATTATAGGAATGAACAACTTATATGTACAATCTGATCTAAAGCATAGGAATGAACAACTGATATGTACAATCTGATCTAAAGTATAGGAATGAACAACTGATATGTACAATCTGATCTAAAGTATGGAAATGAACAACTGATATGTCCAATCTGATCTAAAGTATAGGAATGAACAACTGATATGTCCAATCTGATCTAAAGTATAGGAATGAACAACTTATATGTACAATTTGATCTAAAGTATAGGAATGAACAACTGATATGTACAATCTGATCTAAAGTATGGAAATGAACAACTGATATGTCCAATCTGATCTAAAGTATAGGAATGAACAACTGATATGTCCAATCTGATCTAAAGTATAGGAATGAACAACTTATATGTACAATCTGATTTCAAGTACAGGAATGAACTTATATGTACAATCTGATCTTAAGTATAGGAATTAACAATTTCTGATATGTGCCATCTGATCTAGAGTATAGTAATGAACAACTTTTAATATATACAATCTGATCTAATGTAGAAAATTATATGCAAGATAGACTCTTTCTCCTTTCTGACAGGACTATGTGTCTATAATTATGAACAGCTATTCTTATAGTGGAAACAAAAAAGTAATTTTTGTGAAATGTACATCTTCAAGGGCTAACAAAAAAACCAACTACTACACTGCCTATATTCAAATCAACATTTGATGGACAACTTCCAGTTACAGTATTTTGGATAAAAAGTGAGCAATTGTAAATGATAGATTCCAGTCATTATTATGTAAAAGACAACTTTATGTAGGATAATCCTAATAATTTAAGGAATAACTGAAAAATGTCAACCATTCATATGGGTGATAAATGCATCTTCAAATGTTATATTTACAACTAACAGTTAACTATTTAATCTTCAGAAATGTATATATAATTGTGTGCAGGCCATGATCAATAACCTTTTTCATAAACATGATTTACAAATAAAATTTCCTGTAAAATTCCATAGAACTATGTAAGATGAAATATCAAGAGTATATATGGAAGATTGCAGGAAAAAACACTCATAAAGCCTGCGTTATTCTCAAAAGTTAATGTGAGAGTCTAAAAGCAAATAACCTCTGCTACTCAGCCTATCATCTCATCTGACTTTATAAGATAATCAGAAGCTATTCTTATAGGTAAAAAATGCCTCCATAACAGAAACTTGTAAAAAAAATAATAGCAAATTGTGAAAACTGTAAATCTGTGTTACTGTTAGACTGAACTACCAGCAACAAGTGACACTGTTCATCTATAAGACAACTCTTGTATGTTATTGTATAATGATAACTGTAATCTGTACATGTAGGATGATTAAAAGCCATTCTAATGGGTGATAATGCATTTTACAACAATAAATGTACAAATAATAACCAAGCATAAAATCAGTGTAAACAATGAATCTACTCACTGACCTCTTCTGGTTCCAGGAATAGTCAATTTTCAGTGAAAAGGTGAAGTTTCTAGGACTACAGATACATAGAAAGTAAAAACTGTGTTGTCTGCATCAAATATTTGCAATGTCTAGTTTTACTATTTTTCAAAAAACTGAATAAAATAAAAAGGGCAATCAGTTTAACTCTTATGTACATTGGTTCAAAGGGATGTAACTCCCAAAGTAATGAAAATTTATGGAATTATTCGGAGCTTATCGAAGATGATAAACTACATCACTCTGTTGTCTGGAAAAAAAGACTAGCTCACGCAAATATGGACGCCATGTTAGTAAAGAAACTTTGTTTGGTATGAAATGCAAACAACATGACAGCATTATGGAACCCCTGGTGACAATCGGATTAGAAATTATAAGTGAATTAATGAAATTACCAAGTTTTGTGCATTTTTAAAAACCATTAGGGCTTTTAATTTTTAAAATCAGTAGGGGGTACAAACTGCTGGGGTTGGGGGTGGGTGGCGTAGGTGAATACTCTAATCATATTGTGTGAAATAACCTATAACTAGTCATGTTGCACTATATAAATATTTTACATGAACAATGAATGAAAATTAAAATACCTCTGAAGCCTGTTTGAAATCATCCAAAGTCATTATGAATCAGGACTGTCAGGTAGAATGTGTGCTCTACAACCTTTCTGATTACAGTAGACTTTATATGATAACTGAAGAGCCTTTCATCAACATGACACATGCTTATATTCAAACTATGTAGAACAACTTGAGAACTGTATCTACAATTGCCAAGTAATTTCAACTGATTACAACAGCAAATATACCATATGTACTCAGCTTATAAAAGAACTGTATCTACCAACACATAATACATTTTTTTTAACAAATCCTACTTACAGTTCAGATTTACAAGATAACCTAACAATTCTTGACACAACACAAATTGTACAACAAAATACACATAAAATAAATCCAGTTTAAATTTGTAGTCACTTTTTAAACAATTCTTTGTCACATTGTAAAGAGACACTTCCTGTATAGAATACAAAATAATTAGTGAATAAGATAACCAAAAGCCATCTTTATGGATTCATACAAAATAAATTATTTGTTACAAAAAAATGCAAACACATGGAGCCGTTTCTGAAGCCATTGCAGATTATTTCAAAACATGACATCAATGTAAGAAACAAACACCAATATATATAAGACATTTACAAGAACAATACAAAACAACATATATTTTTCCAATCATGCAACACGACTCTTTTTTATGTATGCATTAAAAAAAAGTTCAAGCTCAAATGTCATTAAGTCTTCTGTAAGTAACAATCTTTTTTTTTTACCAACCATAATTTGTCTTTGCCACTTGACACACCTAAAACCTGCATCAATTCATGGACTACATTCTGGCTGTTCAAAAGGCAAACATGACACTTCAGTTTAAAAAAAAACAACCTGTAAACATTTTGGAAATACAGGACAGTCATAAGTGAAAACTATAGTCAAATGCAGTTGACTATTACATATTGGACATTTATATACAAAATTTGTAAGGGGAGAGGGGATTAGAATGGCCATTGTGAACAGATGACCGTTGAGTAAAGGTGAGCATTAGGGCAGATTTGACTGTATGCATATTTGCACCAAAACTGTCGGCAAGAAAACAATAAAGCTATATAAAAAGAAACACTGCCCAAGTCCTTTGTCTGGAATCAATGTACAAGGCAAAACTCTCCAATGGAATCTTTTTTTCAAATCTATGTGTACATAAATCACCATTACCCTTCAAATCCAATTAGATCTGTACAGCATAGTCACAAAACCACCTTACTAATCTAATTATTTTATATGCATTTATATGCAGCCATAGATCTGATACAAATTAAACCTCTCTTTTACACATCCCATGCATAACATCAAGAATATACAACTCTTTAGAGAAATCACACAATACACAAAAACTATTTCTAAACAGACAAGACAACAAGTACAAAAAAACAAAAGAAAAACGTCTTTTGAAATTCACACTGGTTGGTCCCAATTAATCCTTTTAAAATTGAAATGTAAAAGAAAATAAGTACATGGGTACTATTTACAAACATCAGTGGTGAGCTTTAAGGATCCATATGATCTTTCTAACATGACATATTATGAAACTCAACATTTGTTATATGTTAGCTATTGGCTTTGAGCCATGTGTGTATCTTTTCTGTTCAATTATGAATATATGCAAAGAAGTGTAACATGATATATCTGAAAAGTTACTTCTAGACACTAAGATATTTCTGCATAAACATCTCCAAATGTCCAGTTTTGATACAACACAATATCTGTGAACACAAAATGCATTTGATTGAATTAGTATGTTTTGCAAAATCTCCGAGACAATGACACTACTGAAGATTACAACTGTGACAAAAGGGCCTTTCATCTTGGTGTGACTTGAAAACATCTAACAACTAATAATAAGCCAGTCGAAAGATAAATGTGAATCTCCTCACAATAATCTGTTCTACTTCTTACACGGCCTATTTACATATCAAACACTTTTATTCTGACATACCATGGACAAATGTTATTCTTAGTAGTTTCCCATGTATGTACTGACATTTTTTAAATATAATATATGAAAAATCCAAAAACATTAATATAACCTATTTACAATGACATAAAACAGCACTTTTAAGACAATCTTATATCAAAATTCTATGCTGAGAAAAATTCAATAAGATCTTTGCACAAGTTGAACAACATTACCATCCAGTTTTTGCTCATTGCAAAGATCAACACTAATGACACTTGCATCACCTTCAACTCCCCCCCTCCCCCCCAACTGAACTATTATGAGCAGTAAAGACTGCATATAGTTAAGACTGTATTCCATGGTCCAAAGGACTTTAAACACACAAACTTGGTGTATTTTTTTTGTTTTTAATTATTTAGTGTCTCTTTGGATTTATGTGAGTGTGTGTACATTTGTGTTTGTGTGGTGATGATACCTAACAATGCTAAGGGACACACCATTTTATGGGGGGGGGGGAGGAGGAGGGGAGTCTTGTTTTTAAAAAGCGTTCAAACTTATGCTCTGATTTTGTACAAAAATAGAATTCCATTATATTAGTTCAAAAAAATACATTATCTTGAGGTAAAAGAAAAAAATTTCATGGTTCGAATGATAACCCCCTGAAATTAAATGTTCAGGTCCTAAGTCTACCACCTATTTTCAGTTTGAAAGTGTATTAAATGCTTCAGAGAATGATATTTTATTTTCTTTTATTCAAATTTTAAATACCAGTCCTTTTCTATAGGCTTATATGTATAGATAAACTTGTTTTCAATTGTGTGACATCACATTTTTGGGATGTGCACGCTGACTCACTTTGGGACCTGAAAACACACCTTCTGAGTCTCACCCCCCCCCCTCCCCATCCAACAATGGGAGGTTGGCAGGTATGATACTACCATCTCTTTTTTTAAGTTCAAGCACACTAGTTATAGATGTTTTACAGTATATTATCTTAAGCATATCCATGTATGTTTCTTTCATACACTAAAAACAGAAAGGAATAGATATTGAATGCTTTGTTGTACTTGATTTCTTGCCATGAAAAGAGTTTTATCTATTGCAAAAAAAAAACTAACCTTTCAGTCTTGAAAAAAATTAAAATGTAACTTAAAAGCTGTGTTTTTTTGTTTTACTGGTAGCTAAAAAGTGGGCTGATGAACCTGTATTTTGCTGAAGTTTGATTGGTTTGACAGGTGTCATTTCGTTATCACGGCAAATAAAATAAGGTGTGAAAAGCCTATTGTTAGTTGCTCCATCAGGTAGTGTAAATGGCTTGTATACTAACTGACAAATCAACTGCACTCAATTATTAAATTCTTATAGGTAATTGTGGATACTGTTGACCAATCATGTTGCAAGCTGCAGGTGAAATACCTTGACTTTTCTCAAGTTGCACCTGTCTATCAATATTTCTTGAAACAACAACATAAATGAAAGAACAAATCAGAGAGCAAAAATGAATTTTAACTTGAGAGCAGACCACACTAGAATGAGACCAGATTCCATGAGCCAGCTGTTCTAATGTGGCATGACATTAAGGACTTTTGCCCAGAAAGGTGATGTCTGACTATCAGGTTGTAGCACATGAAAACTATAATATCACATCACCGCAATGCAAAAATACAATATGTTCCAATTCTAACAATGATGACCATCATTATTACATATATCGGCTGTCATATGGATAAGACTACTTGATTGTCAGCCTGCCAAAAGATATTAAACCATAATGCAAAAACTCTGTCACATTTTGAGTTAGTATGTTAAAATATATAGGACAAATATAACTTAAGTGATATCTGATTAACTTAGAACAAACTTAAAGCTTGTTTCTTCTTTGAAAATCATCATAAAATTTTTTTTTACACAGACAAGCAATTAAATGATGATGATCAGGATATCAGATGCCAGTCAAGAGTGAAATAAAATATATTAAGAAATATTTATTACAGTAATGTAAATCATCTATAAGAATATGTATACATGTATTATAAAGTATTTTGTACAAAATGTCACATTTACATTTTTAATGAAGTATCAACAATACAATTTTCATGTAACTTGACCTTATAGATTACTCCAAAATGTACAACTTAACAGCATTAAGTAATCAACTGTCACCTGAATCATTTCACTTGAATACAATTTTAATGACAGAATCCATGAGGTAATATTAAAGGACACCAAAGTAAATGTTTTCTTGAATGTAATTAAATGTATCAAGCGTGAAATAGGCATCTACAGAATTTTTTTTTATCTACACTATATACAACAAAAAAAAATAAGTTATGGCCATGGCTTACACTCTAAAGTAAATGTACAGTACTTCACTCACATCTCTACTAATGTAATTTCTGAAAAATTAAAATTCAACTATCCACTGCAAAACATGTATAGATTGCTGTAGTCATATATAACGGTACAATTGGGATTTTGTTTTTACGTGATGGACTTCTCTTAAAAATGGCCTAATTGCCTCCCATTTGCCAAGATAAAAGAAAAGCAAAAAACAAAATCTCAAAAATGATTTCAAGATTAAAATGATCATATATAATAAATTATGTACTATATGAAATTGGCCAATTAGATCAATACTGACAATATATTCTCTCTGACCCTCTTTATGATCTTTGGATGGGCTGTCAGTTTACCTGTTTGATTCCAAGAAAGATATTAGATTCTCTATTTTCCTTTACAACAAACGATTTTTTAATGAGAATCAACATAACTGCAAAACTATATCTAGTTGAACTTTACTGATGCTTTCCTTCTACTGGACCGAGCTCCTGGGACTTGAGCATGGTGGGTAACAGACTGGAGTATTACATTCAGGGACTGTTCCTTCTGCTTCTGCTCCTATGGATATAAAACAAAACAATATTAAGATCTCCTGAACAATATGGAGTTGACATAAATTGTATCATGCATAAGATGCTATTAAACCTATCTTACTCTAAAAGTTGATTTAAATTCAGTTTATGTCACATACCTGCTGATGTAATAAATAAAAAGATTATCATTGGATAAACATACATAAACTTGAAATCAACCTAGAATTTAGGTGTCCAAGTGGCATGGATACCCTTCCAAATAATGCTTGATCAAATGGTTGCATAACTATCAACTCAGTATATCCTAGTTTTACTAAATTATATGTACATTTGTAGTTCATGATAATGTTTTTACTCACAAGTTTTCAAATGCTGTAAGCATGTGTACTGACAGAAGAATTTAAGACACACAGATGAACAGAACTAATACTGTGTTCCTCGTGCCATATTCATGATGGGGGCACAGAAAAAAACATTCAGTGGGCGAGAAAAATGAAACTTAGTCATCAAACACCAAGATCTGCACATGTCTTTATGGCACAGAAAGAACATTTGCACCCAATTTAAAAAAAAAAAAAATTAAACATTTAATTTTCTGTCATGTCAATGAAAGGCAAAATGAATTACCAATATTGTATGGTTACAAATAATTTTTTTGTATATTGACAAAGGCAAACATTTAAATTTCATGTTTTAATCAAATCTGACCTACTATGGTCATAATGTTTCGCCAAAGAAACTTTGAAATAACCAACCAAATTTGGTCTGCATATGTTAACATACAAGGCAACTGAATTAAGTGTTAAATGGAGATTTTTTGTGGAATGTTTTGATGATATTACCTTGTATAGATGGAATGTTCAGAATTAATCCAACAGACATGCATTTGAATTAAATTACAGCTATTTATGCTTACAGGTGAGCTTTCAGACAATGAGATATTGATATATACCCAAAAGAATTAAAAAAACCCTAAAACATGAACCTGCAGAGAGATGGCCTTCAGTGAAGGATCATAAAGAGCATATATGAATTTAGAAATATAGGTAAAGAGATTAGATGGTTAGGCATGATGTTATTTACACCCTTATATACTAAGATACACTTGTGGTATATGATTCTATCATGAACAGAGATTCAATCCAACTTCCTAAACATTTCACTTGATGGAGCTTATCAGATTTTGATGTGTTACCCCAAATGATGTACCCAGAGTTAAGATGTTGAATGTAGGTGTGGTTGTAGTTTGGTGTTTTTGACGGCATAGTTATACAGGTAGGTTATTGAGTGCTGAAGCAATTAGAGTACAGTGCCCTGCCGAAGAACACACCATAGTAGCTGACCCAGGCTGATCCGATGGTAAGATCTGAACCTGCAACCTTTCTATTGCGAGTCCAGCAAAGCTAACCACTGAGCCATCGAAGCTCCATTAAAAGTTTTTGAAAAATAATTAGAATGTATGAGGATATACATTCTTGCAGAGTATATTTAGTTGAAATTACTGAACAAAGCTGATCAGTATGCATCTTCCAATGTAGATTTTAATCTGTAAATACCCCAAGAATTTTCTGAGAAGAAATGCTGATCAACTGAATACCTTCAACAAACAATTTCAAGTACCCACTCATGTATCTCAAAATTAAATTTTACAAGTAACAAACTATTTCTACCGTCTTCTTTTTTGTTGTTTGTTTGTTTGGTTTATTGGTTGGCTAATTGATTACCGTATATACTCGCGTATAAGGCGATACCAACTGCAAACTGCATAGACCCAGATCTGCCATCGCATAATGCGCTGGCAGATCTGGGTCTATGCAGTTTGTAAAGACTAATCAGTAGAACAAACAACATGGACCCTGATCTGCTGGCACATTATGCAATGGCAGATCAGGGTCTATGTTGTTTGCATTTGGACCTGAATTATATGCAAGTATATACAGTAGTAGTAATTATTTGAAAGTTTGACTGATTGATTGATTTCACTACATGTACTTGTTGCTGGTGATGTAGACTTTGAAGGTCAATAATTAATCATAGTATCCTCTAATGTGTTAGTCAAAATTCACAACTGAAACAATACAATTTACATAGATACATACATCATGCACTAACAACTTATACAAAGCATTCTTGAAGACTCATGTGGAGGCTTGAGATGATCTTTGAGGAGGAAACTGAAAAAAAACCTGGAGGAGGGTGTAATCAATGCGCAGACAAAATTCTTTGGCATTTACACAATGAAAGTACCTAAAATATCAAGATTCTGATTCTTGAGCAAATTAAGAGACTGCCCATAGTATTATGGCAAGCTGAAGTCTCTCCTCGAATTGGTGCCGACGGAGTTTATAAAAACACTTGCACCTGTTCAAACATACACATGGACAAGTGATATTATTTTGGTAACAAATACCAAGACATCAATTTTCTTTCTTATGAGGCATTTCAATGACATGATATTTAGGAACTTCAAACACACACACACACACACACACACACACACACACACACAAAACATACAACTGTATTTCTTCTTATTTATCCTGAATATCTTTATAAGTGTTAAGCTTAAAGTAACATACCCATCAAATGCATAAATGTAAAGTATGTCATCCACAAATGCAAGATGAAATTTCCATGGTGTATAATTTTTGGCTGTATATGTCTGCATGTTAAACCTTGGACTAGTAAAGATTTGATTTAGTTGCATTTTAAGGTCAATTATGGAGAAAATCTTCAAAATGTAAATTTTTTATGCATTTTGTATAATATTATGTGTAGATTAAAAGTCTGTTTCTCCAGTAAAATTGACTCCAACAAAATGTCCATAATTTACTGTTAAAATCAATGATGAGTTAGACTGTTCATAATTACCAACTGCATTACCTTTCTTGATTAAGGCTCAGTTTGCTGTTATATGTGATGTCATTCTAGAACAACCTGAATTGCAACTAGTGTTGAAGTTTATTGATTGCACAGTCATTTCATTTAAAAATGATGCATTTTGTACCGCATACGGCCACAAATTTAGATAAAAAACAGAAAAGGGTTATATTTTTTTTCCCTTTAATTTCTAAATGAAGAAAGATGTAGAAAACAGGCATCCACCAATTATACTGTATCAATTGAATGGTTTGGCTAATATTAATCCTGTGACATCTTAGCACAGGTTACTTGGAGATTTGTTCTCATAAACTAATTAAACAGCCTTGTATCATAAATGTTCCCAAAACATTTTTTTTTTCACTCTCTCTTGTGATCCTCTCTTGCACAGTTGTCATGCTGATCATTTATTTGATCTGGGACCCAATTTCCAAAATAGGTCTCCGATTTTAAATAAAAGTATGTTTAAATGCCACAATCTGTAAACACGAGAGAGAGAGAGAGAGAGAATCATTGGAGAATGGGGTCGGGTGGGGGTGTTAACTTTAAAAAATATTCTTCTATGTTTCAATCACCCTGATAACTAATTTGCAATTTGATCATCCATTTTAAACAGTGATGATAAAAAAGAAGGAAAAAAGAAAAAGAAAAAAAAAGAAAACCCGACATGCATCTATGCTGGGTTGGCTACTGAGAAATGGTGAAGTTGAAAACTCCCTTATTCACCTGTGGAGAAAGTAATTGTAATCACTTCAGGCATTTATGTCATGCTATAAAACACTCCCAATTTAAATCAATGTCAGCTAATTATCTTTCCATTCCAAATCAAATAAAGAACTTTTTAAGAAAAGTTTTCAATATTCAGTGCCACTAACATGGAACAGAATCCCAATGGAAATTTGAGAAAGTGCAAATATAAATGTATTTAATTATAATCTAATACAATGGATGAAAAGTGGAACCTATTTATCGGACAAATACATTACAACTTAAAGCATAATTTCTTAAACCTTCCACTAAGTAAGTTGTTGCCTCACTATTTTTGTACTGTATATACCTAGTTAAAGCATGTTCTTATAAAAAATGTTCTGTTTATTATATCCATATATAAATTTAGCTTATTATTGTTTTTTGCTATAGATAAAAGAGTACACATACTACTGAATATCAACTGCAGATAAGCTTAAATAGAATTCAGAAATAGGTAGAAGAAATCGGTTCAAATTTTCAAAACAAAAATGTTTGTATGCACTTTTGACTATTTATATGAAATTCATGATGACCCAAAACTCTATCTTGACAGTTGTCTTATTCCTGTCATGGAGGAGACCACATTTTTGGGGGCTTTTTAAAACCATAAACTAACTTTCCTTCCACATATTATATAAGTCAGTGACAAGTCTCTAAAAGCCCTGAATTTAATAAGAGTCTAGACAAACAGAGATTGGGGAGCAGATTGGAAGATCTTGCTCCTGTTATATGGGTCATTATTAAGATTGAAACTTGACTATGGCTCAGTTGTGCATGGATCAGCTTGTAAAACTTACCTGCAGATGCTTGATCCGATACACAATCAGGGACTTAGAATTTGTCTGGATGCATTTAAGGCAAACAAACATCACTTCATCTCAGACGAATGAAACAGGATCTTCAGTACTGGTATCTAATCCAGTATATGATGTAGTCTTTAGACCCAATTACCAAACCTTGCATACTTAGAACCCAGATTCATTCCATCTTTTAGGATAGGAATTCATTCTCATTTAGAAATAGCAAATATCAATGTTGAAAACACTGCAAAATTCTGTTTCAAAATTACCACTGTGGTTATCAAAACCCAAATTTGATCTTTGCCAATGCAGAAAGTCCTCAATAAATCCTCTCCTTCTTCAGAGTAAATTCAATGAAATCAGAACCTCATCCCTCCATACAGATGGTTCAAAAGATGGTGACAAGGTTGAGGCTGCTGTTGCAACAACCGGTGGCACCATCTTGAGCTGGTTACTGGATAAAGCCTCTATTTTTACTGCAGCAATTACAGCCATACTCAGAGCTTTGAACTACACTGAAGCCTGTCCAAAAACAAAATGTAATTATCTTTTCAGAGTCCCTTTCCACACCAAAAACTTCAGAACATCAATTGACCACTACTGGAGAGTGGCATCCCTCATATAGCACAAATTGGATACATGAGGTGGTATTGTGTCTATTGCATATTGGACACATGTACTTGACTCATGCATACCCCCCTGAAGGGTGAACCTCCACCAGAGTGCATACAATATCAGTGTCCAAGGACAGTGGAACACATTCTTGTCTAGTGTCGACTTCCACCCAATGAGACAGAAGTATTTTGATGTGAACTCGATGCAGAAACTGTATGACAATGTATCACCTGAGAAAATCTTCAACTTTTTTGAGGGAATGCAGTTTCTATAACAAAATTTGACCAAATGTTTTAAAGATTTTAGATGTGTTACATTTATCTTTTATTTTATATACCTTTTACAGGATTTTAACATCTTTTGCTTTTATATTTTATCTTGTACTTCATTTTGACATTTTTTTGGAAGGGTTTATATTCATAACGCTTTATTGCAATTCTTCATTTTACATTTTATGAACTGAGACTGTGGTCTCCATCTTAAAGGCTCCTCCTGCAAAAACTTGTGTAAGGTGGAAAGGTCAATATTAAGTATAAACTTTCCACCTTTTTTAGGTACCAGGAAGGTCTGGGAGTAGAAGGCTGGAGACTGGTCATTGAACACCTTCTCTAATGCACCCTTCTGCAGAAGGGAGTGCACCTCTTTCTTTATTTGCACCAGATTCAAATGCTGGAACCAGATGGGAATCCTTACAAGAGGAGAAAGTTCCCAGAACTGAAGCCAGTATCCTCCATTTATGATAGAGAGGACACACCAATTGTCCATTATGCTTGACCAAACCTCTGAAAAGAGGGTTAGTTTGGCACCTACAAGAATGGAAGGAAGAGGGAGACACCGCAGAAGAGGGATTGAGTCCATAGGGTGCCCCCCTTCCTTAGGAAATGGGAAACGGCCAAGAAACTTCCTCCTTAGGACTTTCTGGAACCCCCTTCTAGACCTTGACTGTTGAGGGGGAGATCTGAATTGGAGCTGCTTCTTGGGCTGGGCCTGCATAGCTTTGAAGAACTTCGCTGATGGCCCCTGGTGTTGCTGGTTCCTCAGATCTTGGGAAGCCAGAGGGAACGAGTCCTCTGAAGAGGATCTCTGCCTCCAGGAGAGTAGCCCTCAGAAGGTTCTTATTGTGCTCCAGTAAAACCTTGTAAGTGTCCAGAGCAACATCCCTGCAGAGGTGGAGAAGTTCCGCTGAGAAAGCCATGGACATGGATAACGCATACCTAAATGTTTTGGCAACTTCCTACAGCAAGTGCTGAAGCACACCTGGAGACAGAGAATCCTCCTTCAGCAGGCTGATGAAGGCTGCTGAGAGTTGGCATGCGAGGCTATGGTAACCAGTGACCATTGCTGAATGGGGGAGCAAAATGAGATCTGTGCGAGAGGTTCTGAGCGGGTGCTGCTCCTCCCTCACATGGGGGGTGGATAGTGCAACTCAGCCACTGCTGAGCTTTGGGCCTGTAGAGGGTGTTGCTCCTTCCTAATGGGGGGGGGGGGAGGGGACATGACTCACTCTCTGACCACTTATTTCCACCCTTGGGAGGGGCTCTGGAGCTAACCATAGCAGGTTCTGACCAAGTTGGATCAACCGTCAGGGGTACATGGGCAATATTTTTCTCTGAAGATCTAGGAGTGTCCTTCTGCCATGAAGAACTAAGAATCCTTCTCTGAGACTGGAGGGACTTGGAAATAGAAAAACCTAAAAATTCTGATGAAGAGGAGGAAGGTCCCTTCCTCCTCCCCTTATATGTTCATCTGCTAAGTCCAAGACAACAGTAAAGACAATCATCTGTCCTTTTACAATTGGTACAGGTCAGGCAGGTGGTATGGGTGTCCCAGGGGGCTTTCCTATGCCCACACCTCCCCACATCCTGCTTAGACATTGCTGTAAAGAAAAACTCTGAAAACAAGAACAATAATCTGGTATAAAAGATTTAAATATATAAGGATTTGCACGGAACTAGACATTGATGCAAATTAAAACAGCAATGCTCTACCTGCCCAGTTGTCTCTTATTAAATAGAATTAAAGCAACCACAATACTTAATGCCTCATTCCCAATGACATCAAAATAACTTTATTCTGAGTACTGGAGGTGAAGAATAACAAAAAAAAAAGGAAAAAAAAGAAAAAAAAAAAAGAAAACCAGCAAAGTAATATGGTAATACTAATGCTATGAATAAAAATGGAATACTGTCCTTAGTGACCCTAAGAATGAAAGGTATGCCGTACTTATGAACACACAACTGAATATAAATGGTGTGAGACCCCTTTCTGTGAGTTTAAACTTGATATAAATCATAATGCTTTATAATATCAATTCCGATAATTTGTACTAAAAAAAATAATGAAAAGGAGGCCACAAACCAATTCAGCAATGATAGGGAGACTAAATACCTATCCGAAGACCGTAAAAAACGAACCAAATAATTAAAGTCACAAGAAAAGTTACAGTAATGCCTCGGGGTGGGGAGTGGGAGGTAGGGTTAACCTAAAAGGCAAGATTATAACAAAAAATGTAACCTAAAATGTCAAAAACTACTCTCAAATGAGCTCATTCCGCTGAGGGTAAAAACACTCAGTGGATACGATAAACATTACAAATGCCCAATTCATGAAGAATGATGCTAAGGAAAAGCAATTTTCTGTAGAGCGTAATTTGTACCACTGAACACAAGGGATGACTGGAAAAAAAGATGAAGACTACTGGGCATGGGCCAGTGACACGAGGGTGACTTCAGATCGTTCTGTAAGTCAACCTATGGGAGGTCGAATTCTCAGCATTGTCAAGGGTAATTTTCTTTCCGGAAAGAGTAAGCAACACAATAGCAAAAGGTAACATATTACTGATATTAAAACAATTTTGTTTGTTATGGCCTTTGACCCTGAACCTGATATAATGACTAGAAGATTACTGAATTTGTCTCAGTGTCAAAATATAACCACATGCGAAGAAGGGTTAAATCCACAAGTCTTTTGAAGAAAAGAAAAGACAAAAGATACCTAAGTGGTATCAGTCAAAGAATGAATATTCTTCAGATATATCCACAAATTGGCTTGATAAAAACCATTCATACTTGTTTGTGTCATCAGCTTACAAGGCAGTACAGCTAAAAAACCCAAGTCAAGACTTTTGACCATAAATTAATATCAGAGTGCTGACTACTAAATACAGTCTGGTCAAAATCCTCTTATATATGTACAAGTCACTGTGTTTATAAGCTCAGTGAAGTACAAAAATGCAAGCAATGCATGACCACTTGATCACAATGTCAATAATGTCTGGTTTTTCAACAGTCCTTCCTTCACAAAATTCCAGATATGTTGGCGGTCAGATCTGCACCATTTTCATTCAGATCCAATTAAATATTGCAAGAAGTTTTTGTTTGTGAAAACCCCAATGTCAATGATCACAGGATTTTTTTTAGATATATCAGAACTTACTATATACTGCTATCATAGTGTTTTAGGAAAAACCACATGTCAATACCAGGACTAGTGATAAAATGATTTTCAAGGTGGCCACAATGGCCATCAAATTGGAGGTCTGATCTACACCATATTCACTTAGGACCAGCTAGATATCATAAGATGTCTTTTAGTGAAAAACCCATGTCTGTATGATTATCAGTTAAGAAGAAGTAGCTATAACAAGATTTTCATGATGGCTACCATGGTAACCATACCGGTGGTCTGACTGGCACAACTTTCTTTTATGAACAAGTAGATATCATAAGATTCACTGGTCTTCTTTTATAATCTGAAATGCATACAGAGAGCTCATGGATGCCACCTTTGCATAATCTGCACCAATGTGGTTTTCCATTGGAGATGGTGCACAGATCACCGTAGTACTCACCACCCACATAAATAACTTGTATAGCAAGGTACTGCATTTTCCATCAACAATACTCCCAGTAGTGTTATCTGATCGAGGTGGACATGAAGCCATGCCTGTACAGAAAATTCTCACCAATTCACATGAGCTGCTCATAAGCTTCACATGAGAACATTGTTAGAAATGTATGCAAATTGGGTAGATTTGCAAGCTCATGTGTGCAGTTTGTTAGATCTTGTGAGCCATTGAAAAACTATGTGAGTTAGAGACCCATCCCATTCTTCTTGCATTCTATAAAGAATTATGCTTCAAGAATTTTGCTTTCAAAAACCAAATCAAATAAAAAAATTAATAAAAAACAAGATTAAATGTGGTTTTCTGCGACTGAGAACTAACCTGGTATCGAGAAAATAACGCTGGTTATTTCCCTTGTTTACAGTCTGAAGATTGGTTTACAGACCGCAAAATATGCACATAATGTTTTGACAGCACTACAACACACAACTACCATGGTAGCCTCACTTTCAAACAAGTGCCATTTTTAAATTATGCTCGTTAATTTGGGAAATTTCATTGCAAGCAATACCAATATATGTGCAGCAACTGATCATAGAAACCAGGAGATAATCTAAAATCATGGAATTATCATGTTGGTGATTAAAATCAAGACCGTATTGCATTTTGCCTGTTTACGGGTACAGCAGTTGGCTGCCGCTTTCGCAGCTTTGCCCCCATGATTTAATATGTCAAATAAGATTACCTTGTAATCTTGCTCCTAACAATCATTGAGACGATAATTTTTCAGATCATTATTATTTACTGCTGCGCCTGCCAAACTGCAGTTCTCGATGCATTAATGTTGTCAGTTATCGAGAATAGTGACGAGATTAGTATCCTTGATCTACCATGGTTCGTGTCCTCAACGTTAATTTTAACACTTATATTATAATTTTGTGAGAAACTATTGAAATCGCCATAGAAAGTGTTCAACTATATCTGCTTAATTTATTCATAAACTCTCCAAATTCTTTGCGAGCTGCCGTTTCTCCAAGCGTGTCTAAATGTGTCTATTTCCAGAAGTAATCTGTGGTTCGTGCCCCTGAAATAAAGGCCACGTGATGTAAGATTGGAATGTGACAATTAGGTCAATGTTTACTCTGGAAATATATCGTGCATGATGTCCCTGTATTATTAATATTTGCATATGCAATACAAATCATTTCTTTCAAACGCATATCGACTGCAATATAACACTTATAAATAATGATGGCAAAAATATGAAAGAAAAAAATATGATGCATTTTTTTTTTTTCAAGCTGTCTGATAAAATTATCATATTTTAAGGTACTGTCAAGTTTTAAAAGATTTTTTGTTTATGCTTATTTATGTTTTGTTTATGCTATTTCATAACAAAGATTTTGTTCCCTTAGGCCAAAAAAAAAAAAATGTTTCCGGTCGGCCGACCATCCCTGTTTCACGTTGTTGACACTAGCACTTCCCCCCCAATTCCAAACCCCCCCCCCCAAAAAAAAATCACATTGCCAAAATTGATTTGTGCATCTAACTGAGCCAGTTTTACCAGTACTTTGAAGCCCTTGAAATTTTATTTGATTTATATATAATGTTTTTTTAAAAAAAAAAGGCGGTTTTGCCCAGTACTTTGAAGGGCTATAAATATTATTTGATTTATATATAAGGTTTTAAATAAAAAACAAAAAAAACTACCTGCCTACCCTAATTTTTAAACCAGTGCAATACGAAACACACATATTTTGTTGTTGTTGGTCTTATATTAAAATATTTTAATGAAAAATTGCATACTATATAGTTTTTCATTGGATTTATTTTTTCTAACATGATATAAGAAGTGCATGTTTTCGGTTTCCCGCTAATCAAAAGGTAAAGAAAACCAACATGTGAACAGTAGCCCTGGCTTGAATGGCTGACACTCACTCCAGGGCCACAAAGTGTATGGCATGAGTAAAATTTGCCATTTTCATTGTATTTTTTCAATTTGATTTGTATTAAGTATTCAAATAAGTCTTAATCAGCACTTACTGTCACTGTCAACAAATGCTAGTGACCCAGTTGATTACGTCAGGATATCAAAACAAGCGTGCGAGGTCACGAGAAACATGGCGCACGAATCAAGGATAAACACGAAGTTAGGACAGTTGACAATAAATTACATGCAAGCTTGTTAATCTAATTTCTGTTTTTGTTAGGGACTGTTTTTCTTCTAGCATATCAAATTCTACAATTGTCTTCATGCAGTGAAGTTTGAACTGTAACTGAGGCAAGTTCAGAAGTCATATACATGTAGGTATGCTTCTAATTTTTATACTTTTAATTTTTCAAAGAATATGGCAGTGGATCTATTTCAAAGGTTTTAAGGTGTTAAGTGAGTAATTTCATATTGGTTTTTTTTGTTTTTTTTGTTTAAAGACGTAAAGTACCAAACGTTTGACAGATATGATGTTGCAGCTTTCAAACTGGATGGTCATGGATAACACTTACAGATATTTCTAAGACTTATGAAGTGATATTCAAATGTTGAATTACAAAAAAAAAAAAATGCCTTTGCCAAATAGGTACCGGTAAATAGTCATATTTGTTACTTGAATCATACAAGAAGCAGGGAAGGATATAGGATTTTATTCTAAGAGGATTTGTTTAGAAGAGGTGGTTCAGTGTAATTCAAATGGCTAACATTCTTGTTTTTCACCTAATAGTGTATGATTTTAACAGATGGGGAGGGGGAACCTTTAACCACCTGACAACATCCCCCCTCCCCAAAATGGATTTCTATATGGAAGTGAAGTAAAAAGTCTAAACCCATACAGAAAAAAAGTGAAGATTTCCTACATATTCAAGAAAGCGGCTGTGAGAGATTCCTTTGACTGAAGAGCTTGCCTTTCTGTGTACCACATATTTGAGAAAGCAGCTGTGAGAGATTCCTTAGACAGAAGAGCTTGCCTTTCTGTGTATCAGCCTGAATTTTCTGGAATCTTTCCTTAATAATACATTGGATCCGATCTAGATCATACATCCATTGTCTCCTTAATTTGCTCCGCGTGCAACAATTTTGCACGGAACGCAGTATGCTTAATTTAAAAAAGACAACATAACAGCTAATGAAATATATTTTGTGTACAGAGTGTTTTACAAAAGAAATTGAACAGAATATCAGTACATCATGGTACTCTATTGAGAGGTTTCATTTTAACAAACTTTTAAATGTTATGATGGAAACTACTGATATATTGCACAAATGTACAAAATAATGTTTAACTTTGATAAATACAGTTTTAAACAATTATGATAAATATTGTTTCAAACAATTATGAATTTGTATTCATTCCTTCCCACGTAGTTTCCTTTGATTTATTCAGATTTTAGGGGTCCCAACTGAAATTGCATGATTATTACCAAACAAGCAGGAGTATGTGTAATGAGTTCTAGAAAGTTTGCATATGTAAAACAAGATACATGTACATGGCTCAAAATTAGGATTTTTTTCACAAACCCACAGGATCACCAAAGTAATATTTTCATTGAACCTGTCTAAATTTCACTGATCTTGCTAAAATCAAACAGAAGCCAGTTCAGTTTCTAATTCAACATTTATTATTCATTAACATCAACTCAAAACAATAACTGTATTTCACCAACAACACAGTCTCTCCTGTGTCACACTTTAGCCATTAGTGTCAATTTTCCCAGCATTTCTGGTACTTTCCTAGTCTCTTATGTTCATCATATATGTGTTCGTGCTCCCTTGTCATCTAATTTTTGCCATTTCGGTGGCAGCTGCACACCTTGCAAATACTTCTACATGTTTACAATTGTCAGTGCATAATGCACTGAATGTTTATCAACAACAATATAAATATTAAAACATTGTTTGGTATAAGTCAATAAAAGCAACCTTTTCTGATTGGTCAATGATAGCCTGAGACCCTATACCTTTTGTTATCATCAGTAATGAAATCAGTGATAGGATGTAGTACACCTAGCTGGTTTCATGTGCATTAAGACCATTGCTTTCACAATAATCACACTAATTTGCTTGATGAGTGAATGAGTGTTTTACATCTGCCCATTTGTGCTGCGAGCATTTATTGTTACATAATGCATGCAATATAATAATTACAATAATTGAAAATCATTATTATCACATATTTATATACGGGTTTTTTTTTTTCTCATGTGAGAAACCTCACAAAAACATGCATAATTGAACTTGAATATGCTTCATCTTCACTAGATTTTAATATCACTTTGAAAATCTGTTTATTGCTGCTAAATAAGTTTTATTATAGGAACTGGGTTCTTTTTCATTCTTGTCAAAAATATTTATCAAATACAAATCAAATCCTAGTAATTTATTTTTCCTATTGCTCACGTGAGCAAGCTCTTGCTTACATTAACCATTCCTGCTCATGTGATTTTCAGATTTTGTTAGATTCTATTGCTCATGTGAGTTCTACCTAATTTGCATGTTAAAATGCACTTGAGACTAACAGGAGTTAGATCTCACGTGAGAATCTTATGTGGAAAAGGTTAGCCAAATTTGGTGTGGGTGGGATGTTGATGAGATGTTGATGAACACTGGTGAACTCGGTGCTATGTGTGTGAACCCTGATGCGAAAAACTCGTAATTATTATACCTGTTGAACCCAATGATGTGGGTTAATGGCACTGGCAGCAGAGGCGGTGGATATAGGGAGCTTGATGCTGACCCGCCCAGCCCACGAGTTGTAATTCAGTCATTCCAAAAATGGCAGTCTGTAGTACTTTTTTGGGAATGGCGAAGGTTTTTGTTTTAGGCCGGACATCACTTGGGCCCCTGCTAATGGGCGATACAAGGTATTGTTACCAAGCTCAGCCGAAATGTTGTACCTGGTTTGTTTGAAATCTCAAGGAGCACTACACATGTATTTGAGATGGTGCATATCACCTGTTCTAGAGCCACAGGCCCAACTAGAGGATTGATCAACAGAACATACATTGTCAAAACCAGCACTTGTGAGGGGAGAGGGTACGGCCACAAGTACTTCACTCTAATAGTGATGCGAAATATTGCGTTGGCAGAGTCTTTAACTATATCGATTCAGACAGAGTGCAGATCCACAAACTGTTGCTCAACCATGATGTGTATGTGTGGGAGGGTGTTTCGTTTCAAATCCGATTTGTTGACATAGCCGATAAGTATGTGCTACCCTTCATGGAAGAATATTGTGGACAACTGGTTCTGTGGAAATGCAGGCGGCTGGATGAAGTTTTCGCAGGACGAACTTTGTTGTTTGGCATGTGACCACTGGTTGTAGTGTGGATGAAAACATTTTTTTGGTTCCATGTCTACTCTTGTGTGAAAAAGATTCTCACTCAGATGTGGTGCAACATGCCAGGCCAGACAGGGTGGAATGTGCATGAATATGACATTGACATGGTTGCCTATAAAGCCTTCTGCAATGAATTTAAAGTGGACAGAAAACTGGTGACAGCAGCACAACAGAGGTATATGGGACCCCAAACTGTATGTGTTTGACCACTGAAGGAATCATAAAGTTGACTACTTCACACAGGGGACAAGGCCAACAACGGGTTGGTGTATTTCATGATGGACAAGTCACAGGACTTCACCAGAGCCAGGGTGGTGTGTCTCAATGAGCACTTTAATGTATGTTTGGTCCATCTTGGGTGCACAAGTTGGTATACATATTTCAATTGTATGGGGGTAGACAATGCTGACATGCAAAACATGTTTCTTGCAAATGTGGAAGATAAGATCGGCCATTTTGAGGACCCATCTGTAATAGTAAAAGACTATCAGGATTTGCTTGTGCACACCAGCAGCAAGCTATATTATGCCATTGGGAGCCATCTTTACATGATTTCGTCTGACATGGAGATTAGATCTATAACCTATGGGGGGTACAAAAACAAGCTTATCATGGCAGACGAAGACATGGTGCCAGGCACTAATATCAACGTTAATTTGGAAAGGATGCCTGCACAAGTGGCTGGGCAAGAGCCCAAAGTGCCCGCACAGCAGCCACAGCCTACAAAGCATGCAAAGGTGAGCTTCAATCTGTCTATTGCTGTTCCCGTCATTCCGACTGAGTCTGTTGGAACAACAGCGAAAACCAGCACCATGCATGTCGTTCCTTGCTGTTCCAGCATGCAGGCATTAAAAGAAGGCAAAGACCATGATGCCAATGAAACGGTACTAGTCGTGGGTGGCATTGTGGTGGGGATTTTAGTCATCTGGTTTCTCTGCTTGGCACTTTTGCCTAGATTTCTCGCTTGTCTGCATAGCGAGAGTGGATAATGGTCAAGAATGCGATCACTATAGTGATGGCAGGCACGTGAGGTTTCTGGTGAGCCAGCCGATGGCACTGCCTGCAGTTCTCAGCAAGAACGTCATGATTGATCCAATAATTTACGGGCAAAGCCACTGTCACTTTTTCTGCATTCTGGCCAGCTGCATTTATACCCATTCTTTTGCACTGCCAGAGTCTGGTTTAGGTGCAGGGGCTGGAGATGGCATTGGTGTACCCATGATAAAACCGAGCACAGTGAGAATCGGGGTGATCATGCTCGTGGAAGAGTGTTCTCAGCCTCTTGCCAAGGGTTGTATCCTTGAGGATAACTCTGCAAATAAGCTCCTGGATAACGCTGAATTGGTTGCAAAGTTTCTCTTGTAAATCATTGGGTATCTGGAGTTGTCCATCAAGTTCCCACTCCTTAGCTGTATGCTGGACTTGTAGCTGCTCATGTTCTGTTTCATACTGAGTTCGTTCTATGGCTTTGTCTAATGCATCTATGTTGTTTTTAATTTCCATGATTTTGGCAATAGTACTTAAAAGTGCACCTTTGTACATTTGAACTGCCCTGTCTAGGCCAAGAATTTATTGCTTTTTGAGGTACTAAACTCCGCTAGTTCCTAGGCTAAGAATGCTTCTGTGATCAATGTGTCCTCGGATTCTGTCAATGCGAGGAGTTTGGGATCTGTCATTGTTTCTATGTCGGCTGACAACACTACTTGAACCACAGTGAGCTTTTCTCGTGCTTCAACCAATATCTGCTCCTCCTTGAGGCCTAACACTTGGACAAAATTAATATTAACTTGCCATTGTAGTTCAGCTGGGCACAAGAATTTATGTGGCTTGTTTTTGAAAGTTAATGTAATCCACTTCCAACCCACTTTTAACAAGATGGCACCGTTCTTCTTTGCCTGAAACTTTAGATTGATTGCACGCTTTTTGAAAACCCCATTTACGATATGCATCGAACTCAGCTAGGCTTCATTCTCGTTCCTCCCTTGTAGCTAAATCTTTCAGCTCCCACTCTTCTGACACATTCCTGCCGCCAGCCCAAGAAGGGGTTTCTGTTGGCAGTTCTTCTGTCTCTTATTCCGCAGCTCACCACCGCAAAAAGCAGATGGCCTGGAGGAACAACAAACACTGTAGGCCCTTGTACAAGAACCAGAACCACTATTAGACATACGCCCAACCCTTTTTTAAATAAGGAATAGTGCAATATGTCTACACCACAATATGTCAAAGACCGTGGAAACCTCCTTTACCATGTAGCAGTGCTTGGCGGCCTCGAGGTTGGGTATACGATGATTACCAAAAGCTCGATAAGAATGAAACTGGCTCACCTTGGCTGCATATATTTAGGAGAGGTAGCAAAAGCTGTTAACATTACAGTATTGAGCCTCTGGACACAGGACATGGTAATTAAACAAGGCATCATTCCTGCTAATATAATCACGTCCATCTAAGGACACTAATGGCCTCTATTGCAATAATGATTGGCTGGGAAATTTTAACACTCTAGCATTCTCTGGCTCTAACTATCTCTTCTCTCACTTACATAAAAAGAAGAATGTGCCCACCACGACAAGGCTATGGAAGAACTCTAAGCTGTGCAGGTCGAGTACCAATGTAAGCATGTAAGCGTCTTGATTACCTCAATGAGAAAGCATGCCAAAAAGACAGGACATCATCAAAGCTTGCCTCGCATATCTGCAGGTGAGGGACAACACCCGACAGGTCGGTGACAAGCCCAAACTTTCTGACTTTTACATACTCTTGCCTGAACAGTAAAAATATGAGCTGATATTCATTATCAGGAGTCTCACTGTCATGTGCCATGTGGCATATAAATATGTACAACAGCGAAGGGGGCAAGTGCAGGCATTTTTTTTTTTTAACTTCTTTTGGATAACTGGCAGATTTCCTGGTCAGTAAAAGGATGCTTCACCTTGGCCCCCACAGCCGGTGGCACAGTGACACGCTTGAGTTGAGACAGGTACTACCCACTGGACACTGACAGATATGTGAGATTGAACCTATGGAGGCGTTTGTTGAAGAGCCATATCTTGAGTGGGTTTTTGATGGCAAGCCCCTGGGAGCTGTGCACAGTAATTGCATAGCCAAGATGCTAGTCTCCATTTGGCTGCTTGGTGGTTTCGATGATCATGTTCACAATATTGTTCTTCACAAGCTTCTGTATCTTGTTAATCCCAGGATTCACAACTGGAATATTCTGGCACTAGCCGTTCTTGTGTGCAGTACAGAAGGGGCACACAGGTGTGTCTGGAAAATGCTGTTTGTGATGCGGGAAGAGGAGTTGCTGGATACGGTCATGTACCTCTTTGCTAGAGCCAACAAGCACAACAAGCATATCACCAGGCCTCCACTGCTCCAGAAAGGAACTCCAGCCACAGTGGGTGGGAAATGGCCTTGTTCATCTCCTTGCACTGGACACAGTCAGGATGGGGGCACATCCTCTTTCTTTTACATTTTGAAGGGCCTTGTCCTTGGAACGGTAGTCTGCATCCACCCCTCTGAAGTAGTCTGAGTGCTTTTGCAGCCAGTCATGCGGCGGCTTTTCGGCGATAGGTGGGGGTTGGCCCTGGTTGTTACAGCAGATGACCTGCACACTCCGCAGCTCCAGCCACCCGAGAGAGGTCGTGAGAATGTGGTGGGGGACTGTGTAGACCTTGTCCCAGATGATGACCCATGGGATAAATCTGTCCCATGCGTTCTGGGGTCCACTCCACGCTTGTGCACCTGGTCCATTGGAAGAAACTGTGATAGGTTTGTGTGCGGACATCCCAGTCATGCATCTCTTTTGCAAGCCAGTGCATCGGGATGAGGACCAGAGGGGCACGGGTACCAAAGAGGGCAATAATACGGGTCATCTTTCCAGAACCTATGCCAGCATTGAGATAGGAAATGTGGCAGTGTTGCACCTAGAGCGCGGGCTCGCGGGTTTCCCACCATTTTTTTTCCTATGTCCCCCAAATCTTGACCCTGTGTGCTCCTCTGGGCACGCTTTTTTGTCAGGAAAAAAAATTAAACAAATCTGCCTACACTTTTCCTTCGCGGATGTGCATCCACGTCTATGTTGGCGCTAGCAATGGCCAAAGTCGCTAAAAGTGATAAAACCTGTAAGATGGCAATGAATAACCATTTCAAAACAATGAATCTGGCGATGAAAACATTCAAGGTTTGTGGTAGTCGGCCGAGTTGCTAAAGTTTTTGACCGCAGCTATTGTAACATATTTTCAAGGTTAAAGTCACACCTATGGCAGTGAAGATTTAATTTATTCTCAGGCTGAATTAATGAAAAAAAAAATACTAGTTTATGCAGATTCACAATTTGTCATTTGATCAATAATTTAATACTTTTAAAAGAAAAGTTATTAAGAAAAAATGGGTATTTATTATAATAAATGCTAGTAGATAATGAGTGAACTCTAAAGTTAAATGAAAGCAAGATCCGGAACGGAAAATTTAATGGTGCAGTTCATTTCAGGTTAACCAGATATTCAAACATGATAATGTTTTCATGAGTTACTTGATAACATGATAAAACGTTTATTGCAATAATGTAAACGTCGAAGGAAAATATGAGAAAGTTAAGGTGGCAAAATTGTCAAAGCAAATAGGATTATTCATTTTTTTAGCACTTTTAGTGCATTATGTACTACAATTTTCCTTTGTTCCTTTAAAATGTTGTGTATCCTCCAAATCTGGTGGATGAGGGACACAGTGTTCCATGACCTTGGGATTTTAGGTGCAACACTGATGTAGTCATTGCCAGCAGGCTACTGGCATCTCCGCTGACAATGACCCAAACTGCTTTTGGGATGGTTGCTGTAACCTGCTGGATGGCCTCTCAAACATTGCCCTCATAGATCTCTATCTTGTGCACTGCCGCAAATTGGAGGGTTGCTGGACAGGCGTGCCCATTGTGGTAAATGATCTCCACTGCCTGCCACGCGGATCTTTGGTAGTTTCCGCTGGTGTAGACATTACCACCAGCGATGTCTCTGAGGATGATCACTTGCCAAAGACTTTTTTCCAGGTTGGCCACGTCATAGACAGTTGCTCCTGTTTTGTGGACCCACCTTTCCCACTCTTCCATTGGCAGACCTTTGTCAGGCCATTTTCTCTGGTGGGGTTTTCAGAATGTTCCATTAGCCTGTTCCGACGAGGGCCAGATTGTTGGGGTCAGGCTCCTGCATTTCGTAGAGGCTGTATATAACTGCTGCCAATGGATAGGTGTTTCTGTGGTAAGGCCTGTCAATGCCAGTGAGAAACCCAGGCCTTGTTTCCTGAGTGATTGTAACCACCCTCCTGCCCCTATGCACTTCTGCACTCACTGGGTCAAACTTTTCCACCATGGTTCACCCATCCGTGTTCTTGTTGTCTTGTGTGAGAAACTTGACATCAATGGAGATTTCTGTACCTGCGGGGAGGGCCACAAGAATGGTGGTTGCACACACATTGCTCATCTGGCTGTTCAGAATCAGATGCCTGACCTGAACCATGTAGCTTTCGTTGATGCTGATATCCTTGAGCCCTAGTGGCTCATCCTCTTTGATATGAAACGTGCTAAAGACATAGTGCAGCCTCAATAACCTCAAGCTCTTGCTTGGCTTTGCGGAAGCTGTGGTACCAACCACTGTCCAAGTCTGTGGGGATAGGCGCTGGGTATGGTGCAACCTTGTTGAGGTCACAAGGGTCTTTGGACTCCCCTGGCAATGCACAGAGGCAGCTATATTCCTGCCTGTCTCTGCTGCCCGCTCTGCCGTCTCAAGTCTTGCAAGTTCTGCGCTAGATGTTGGATACATTGCATTGGCTACCCACTGGTGGTCTAGCCATTCCAGAAGCTGCTGCAATGTTTTGTTGATCCAGGGGTTAGAGTGCCGGACATTGTCAATGTCTCATAACTCTTTGCACACTGCACATCCCTGCTGTGCATGTGTCATTGTATTTTCGGTTTCAACTTTGCAGTATACAATACACAATGTGTCCCTAATACACTCAAGTAGATCTCATGCAACGTAGTTTTCCTCACACAAAAATAATTATTGCCCACATTTCAGCGATCACCAGTCCATACTGCACCCTAGCCTTCTTTCCTTGTGCTGTAGCTTGGCATTACCATGTCACTACCACCTGCCTGGCACAGTCTAAGCCATTTGTGTGTCCCCTTTCTGTATAAACAGCATGGCACTGGTAGCACTGCCAATTTCTCAACCTTTGCCGGTGCACCTTGCAGAATTGCATGGTGCCTCACACTGAACTATTTTTTCCAGCAGCAACCACATGCACACATTGGCGGCCTGCATAGTTTTGCAATATACACAACACAAAATCTTTGTCTAATTAGAAATTACCCTACTCGTGGGGCCAGTTTTGGGCTTGCCAAAAATGTGCATCTGGCCCATAGCGTATTAGGCTGATGGTGCAACAATATGTGTGTGTGTGTGTGTGTGTGTGTGTGTGTGTGTGCATGCGGAGGGGGGCTATTTTTGTAAGAAATTAAGTAAGCATATCTATCGTCCTGGCAGTATCAGTCATGTTCCACTCATCGGACTTGAAATTGATTAGTTTCCCCTCTTTTGCATACACCATCATATTATGGTCCAGCATGTAGAGCATGACTCATGCAAAAGTTCAAAGTGATTCAGGGACGGCTATCCACTCTTTTATTTCGTCGTCAGCCTGCATGCCAAAGTGGAGAACAGGGTCATATATGTTCCATTAGTCAGATTGTGAGCAGGCGGCCACTTTATGCATGGTTTTCCACACATTTCCTGTGTACTCGGTAGGTCATCCATACCATGTATGATTATCATCATGTCCATGTCTGCATGAATGGTATATACCCTGCAACATGTTGGTCTAAATCAAAATTATTTTGCAATGGCTGCAAACAACGATTTTCCTTTAGTTGGAGATGGCATTACTACATCGACCATTTCTGTTTGAGCCAGCTTTGCATGTGGGTCTCAGCTGGCTGGACAAATAGCATATTGGATGGTCTCTGGAGATTAGCATATCATTGGGTTGTGTCAGGACCGACGTGTGTATGTGTGCGAGGTTGTAAATGGCGAAAGAGGGTTTAAAATCGTCAAACCTTTGGCATGATCACCACCCCTGGTGCTTCACCTTCAAACCCTCCAATGAACTACTGAGAGCAGCAAAGTCAGCAATTACAAGTTAATACTGTATTCCACCATCCCCTAATTTTTAAAGTAAGAAAGTTTGCGTATGTTTTCATTTTCATTTTCTGTCTGTGTGGTTGTGATTATGTGAGAGTGTGAAAATAGTAGTTTTTGCTTGGAAGTCTATTAAATACTTCAATGAAATAATATTTTATTTTCTTGAAAACAAATTTGAATTTTCTACTGGCTTATATGAGTAGCCAACTTCAATTGTACAATATCGCTTATTTGGGTCACGCACACTGACCACATTTGGACCACAGGACACTTTTTGAGTCTCAAAAACACCCCAACACTGTCTAGACGGTTGGCAGGGCCCAGTACAAATATCAAGTCAAACATGGCAGAATATTATGTTAGGAAATAAGGGGTTGCATTTAAAGCAGAGTTACTGTCGATAATTTTTTCTAAATATAGTGATCCAATGTATTTATTTCCTCAGTGTGGCTTGTATGAAATAAAAGTAAGAAAATATGCCGATATCGCACTTCTGTATTTGAATATACATTATTTTCATAATTCTTTGAAATACCTGTCATCATGAGTTTTCTTTTTTCTCTTGACCTATTGAGGATTATACTGACCAACAATTTCTTAAATTTCCACAGAATCACGGTTCATTTCATATAATCACAAATTCCCTACAGTTTTTGTCCACATTTGTAAGTTCTTTGTTCTAGTGGAATGTCACTTCCGCACACATATCAGAGGGATGTAGTACCGGTACAAACTTTTGTGAGGGTCAAACTTGTACATGCAATTAGTCATAAACGATGTTGTAGATAATAACAACAAATATGGGGTCTTCAGGTATAGAAAATTAACAAGAGTACTGCCAACAGCACATTATATACCTGCCTTGTGTTTCATGGTCCTCTATGAAGGCACTTGACACACTACATTAAATGTGCAGAAACCATTAGTCTTGTTAGACTTACCACACTATAGGTTTCTTTTTTACAGTACTGCAAGCCATCCACAAATTTTGCTCAAGAAACTTACTTTACAACACATTATTCTGTGAAATCAATTTTTTAAAAAGCTACAATGACCTTGACCTTTGATCCCAAAATAAATATGCCTCTTCCTTGCACCATGTTTGATCCAGGAATGCGATGTAGAACTAATGTCACGGTCACCTTCACCTTTCACCATTTGACGCTAAAACCAATAAGGTTCCTCCTTTACACACGACCAAACTATCCAGAAAGTTTGGTAGCTACGGATGATGGAGAACTCGAGTTACTGTGCAGAAACCATTTCTTTTTCGTCAGTTCGTAACAGTTACCTTGGCTTTTGACCTTTTGACCCCAAAATAGATAGACTACTTCCTTACCCCATGTGTAAGTCAGACATGAAGTTTGGTCAACGTATTTGTGTAGAATTAATGTTACTATGGTAAACAATTTTTCTTCTTTGAGTCACATGGCCTTGACCTTTAAACTTTTGATCCCAACATAGATAGGGTTTTTCTTCATTACCACAAGTGCAAGCACTCCTCTAAGTTTGGTAACTGTAGACAATGGAGAACTCACAATATTATGCATAAACCATTTTTCTCCTTTCAAACATAGACCTTGACCTTTGACCTTTTGACCCAAAACATTCTTCCTTGACCTAAGTGCAAGCCATCCACAAAGTTTGGTAACTGTAGAGAGAAGACAACTCGAGTTACTGTACAAAAACCAAATTGGTAATAAATAGATGGACAACATCCTACCATAATATGCTCTGCCTTATGACAGGTATATAAAAAGTGAGTTTACACAGAAATCTCCATATTTGACCTTTATGTGGAACCAGTTCTGGTAGAAGGATATGCACATTCTTTAGTAACAACCTCAAGGAAAATAATCCAGACTTTTGGTATTTTAGTACTCTAGTGTTCCTTCCAACATCTGAACTCTGTACGCGAAAACTAACGTGACCTACTGCATCTAATATAAACAGTACAGTCTACTTGACCGCTGTGTAAATAGTTGAGAACAGCCATGTAATTTGGCACAGCTACTGCCATAATAATATATAAATGATCTGAAAATTAAAATTTTTTGACTGGAAACTCTGTATTTATTTTGATAAGTATCTTATTCACCAAGCTAGATTTGAGAAAAATTTCAGCACAAGAATTACGTTTTAAATGATTAAAATCTATTTTGTATAACATCTTAAAAGACATGTAAAATGTTAAAATAATCCTGACATTGTTGAGTTAAACAAGTTCAGCATTATCAAAGTCACGGATAATGAAGTCCGATCTTTCACACATTTGTGCGTGAGCCACATTTATCCATTCAACATGAATCAGCTTGATTGATAAAGTTCTAAGTAAAGTCTAGTGGTTGAAAGTACTCCATACATGGGGCAGGCTTGCACAAAGCAGTGATTCCATTTTTTCAATTTAGTCAGCATCTTTGCACTTTGATGGGCTCAGAACACATCAAATTTTTACACTGCTTACTAAGTGCATTAAGCAAGGGGCAGCTGGTCATGTGTTTGGTTCACACGTGGAATGATGAAATTATCTGAATCGATGCAGATCTATAAGTTGAAGTTTACCACTCTTGAGCCACTGTGTTAACTCTATGATCATCAGAAAGTAATTGATGGTGCAATTTTATGAACAGTGTTTTAAGGAAGAGATCATACTCATATACTTTAATAACTGATTAAGTTTAGTCTTGTTGGCTGTGTCAGCTCCCTTTGATGTTAAGTATAAGTGACTGATCTTGATAGGTGTTTGGTTTGTGGTCATACAGGTGGTAGCATTATTTTAACCACTGAAGCTACCACTGTTTTGTTGTCGGCATGGATTTGTTCTTTTGTATTCTTTTTTGGGGGTATATGTAGAAGTTAATCCATGAAATATACCTACAAATATGCAAGCTTTGCCAGGCAAAACCATGAAATTAAGTACCCACAAAAATGTATTTTTTTCTTCTTACAAAACAATGAAAATTGAGACCCATGAAAATAAACGATACTACAGTAGCTGAATTTGCCAGTTTGGTGGTAGGCTGATAACCCCAAAACTGCTAAAGGAAAAACAGAAATGCTCACCCTTGTTGCAGAAGTGTCCATTACTGTAGGATGGTATCTTCTAGGACCACTTTTGTGCCACGACTAAGGGCACTAAAGAAAACATGGCTTTATTCTGGTGCGCCAAGGAATGAAGGAAGAAGGAGAAGGTACACAAGAGATTTCGTTGAGGCATTAGAGAGTGAGACAGTGGTTTCTGCAGCTTGAAATACCTGATAAGGTTGGCAATGTGAGAATCTGAATTGATGGCTGGGCCTTTGGAAAATTCCAGCGAGTTGGATAGGGCGTATAACCCTTGATACTGAGCATTGTCTTTCTTCGAAAAGGAAGAGAAGAAAATTGGTGACTGCTCAAAGATGGACAGCTAGGATTTACATGTTTCCTACTGCACCAATTGCAAATTTTCTCCGCTCAGCATCATATAATTTGGACATGGATCATCTCCTGGTCTAAACGATGTACTTAGCATCTTAGCTCAAAAACTTGTCCAATCGGATAGATCACCTGAGATGAGCCAAGTATGAAGGTAGAGAATATGTGGGCTGTTGTGCAGGAGAGAGTCTTTGTATTGCGACAGAAGGTCCCTCCTCTAAGACAATGTCCTGGGTTGATCTACCAGCATGTTGAGAAGATCATTGAACCACGATCGTTGAGGCCACAGAGGGGCTATCAAAATGAACTGAGCAGTGGAGGTCCTGACTTTTTGAAGCACCTGTGGAATCATTCTGAAGGGTGGAAGGGCATAAGCGAACATATAATCCCACTTCCGGCTGACAGTATCCACTGCCCAGGCTCTCTGGTCTTGGACTGGGGAGATGTACAAGGGGTTTAACCTTGTTGCAAACAAGTCCACCAAAAGTCTCACCCATTGTCCAAATGAGAAAACTGTTATGGATTAATGCAGAGACCATTCCATGAGGACTACATTGCCTCTCCTGGACAGACTGTTCGCCAAAATGTTCTTCTTGCCCAGAATATGACACACCTAGATGGTAATCCCTTCCGACATTGCCCAGTGAAGGAGGCTCCAAACCTCCATGCAAAGAGAAGGTGCATTGTGTCTCCTTGTAACTGGAGGTACACTACTACCGACATGTTGTCAGAGGAGACTATCATGCAGCGACTTTTTATTTTGTTGACACCCCCCTTGTAGGGCTAAAAACACCGCCATCACTTCCAAATTGTTTATGTGGAGATTCTTTCCAGCACCATGAACCCTGAAGAATTAGCTCTTATGGCTCCAGATGAGCACCCCACCCTGAACCTGACACTTCTGTAAACAGTTAGGAGTGGGGTTCAGGGGCGTGCATGGGGACTCTGGTCAGAAACTGGTCCTGATTTGATCACGAATTCAGATAATTGTAGAAGTCTGGTCCTAGAGATATCTAAGCAGTCAGAGGATCCCTGTGCAGCTTCCAGTTTGTTAGAAGGATAAACTAGAGAGGGCATATGGTGCAGTCTGCCTAGGGGAACCAGGTCTGTTGTGGAGTTCAAGGTTCCCAGAATAGATACATACGAGCTGACAACATGGTCTTGACTCTCGGTGCCTCGAACAGGGTCAGGATTCTGTTTTCTCTGTTCTGACGGACACAGACTAATCCTCTGTTTATGAATATGAAAAAATATGAAATATTGAGATGGAATCGGCTCTTATATCCCTAAGTTGGCTAAAAGACCCAGCCTGGTCACTATGGACCAACAGCAAGACAGAACATGTCTGAAGGATTCTAACCAGCCATTGTGGATCAACCAGTTGTCAAATATTGGCAGATAGGGATCACCAGTACAAGTCACAATAAAAAGTTACCCTAATGCTTCTGTGTGAGCATGTGCATGTGTGTGTGTGTGTAACCTAAAAGGCATGATTATGAAAAACTGCAACCTAAAATGTAAAAAACTCTCAAAAGAGCTAATTCTGCTAAGGAATAAACGCTTGAGCTGAGGGTAAAAAACTCAACGAATATGACAAACGTATTAAAAATGCCAAATTTGCAAAGACTGACTACCGGCAAGCTTTCTCACATACTGACACAGGCCAGGCCGAGACTCGAACCCACGCGGACATAGGTGAGATGTCAATGATCTGTAAAGGCAAGCACCTAAGATGACTCCGCCACCCGGGGCCCCATGCCAACTTTGTTTATACTCATCCGAAGTCTGCATTCATTAGTATGTATACTCTTTCATCTATAGCAATAAAGATCCTGTAAAAGTCAGCTAAAATGAAATAAAAGTACCCATGATACTGGAATAACTGTTAAAAGAAGTTGTGTTTTTTTAAAACATAATATACCCAAGCTTGTCCATTTTGACCACCCATCCACATCGTTTGAAGCTCCTGGCCAAAGGATGGGTGCAGGCACTAATGCTAGCTGCATATGTGCATTTGTCTTTTCATGTCAAGTGGTGTATATATGGTTATATTATGCGCATCTTGATAGTTTTTGTTGAATGAAACAGAGGCCAAATCCCTAAGGGTGGGTGGGGGGTAGGGAGGGCAAGAATGAGAAGAAAAAAAAAATAGGCCAATATTAATTGCATAAGTGTACATATGGTTAGAGCATGGGGATATCAATAGTTTCCATGTTACCGGGTACAGGAGGGGGAGGAGGAAGGATTGATCATGGGGCCAATATAAAATGTGTATCTGAGTTTGGCTTCAATATTGGTTGCATATCTGTACTGGGGTGGGTGGGGTCCAGTGGTTCAGGATGATCTGTGGTGCAAATGTTGGCTGCATGTATATGTGCATTCGTCATTTTAAGCCATGTAAGTGTATCTATGGTTATAGTATGGGGATCTTGACAGATTCTAAGTTAAGACCCAGGGGCTAAGTTTACTAGGGGATAATGTCAGACACAGGAGTTAATGTAAGTTACACATTTGAATTTGTCATGCGATATAATATATGGATATAGGGTGGAGATCTCAACAGTTCCCGCATTATGACCAAAAGGCTATATCCCTATTAGGGTAAGGATAGATCCAGGGGCCAGTGTTAGTTGCAACTCTGAATTTGTCTTTTCATGTCCAATATGCACATATTTGGTTCAAGGGTGGGGATTTCAAAGTTATGACCCAATGACTAAGGTCACTAGGGGTTAAGGACGGACATAAGAGCCAATGTAAGTTACACATCTGAATTTGTCTTTTCTTGCCCAGTAAGTGTATATATGGTTAAAGGGTCAGGGTCTCAGTATGTTCCACATTATGACCCAGAGGCTAATTCCCTGTGGGAAAGATCGATGGGCAGACGACAGTTGCACATATAATTTGTTTTTTCACGTCCAATATGTGCATATCTGGTTGCTGGGTGGGGATCACAATGGTTTCCAAGTTAAGACCCAAACACTAAGTCCTTGGGGTAAGAATAGACCCAGGGACCAACTTCTGCTGCATATCTACAAATTTACTTGAATGTCTGCAAAGTCTTGTCCATGACTGTCAATTCCATAGAAAAAAATTCATTCAAACGTATTGTAGCAATAATTAAATGTTTGACATTTCCAGGGCCCAAGTGGGGTTGGAGCAGAAAACAAAATATGTATGTATTTATGTATGCATGTTTGTATGTAAGAACATTTTTACTTACTTCCATTTTCGAGTCAAGCAGGCGGAAAAATGGATACACATTTTTGACTGTCACATCTTCTGGAAATAGACCCTGCAGATCCTGCACCAAGTTTCCATGATTCAGAACTCCTTTACTCACCATCCCCATCGGCCAGAAAGAGGCATCACACAGGTAGTTAGCCATCTTTTGTGAAATATCTACAGTCTTTGATGACAAGCATCTGTAAACAAAACGTTTCACTGCTATCAAAGTCAGTTCTGCTAATTTGGGTTTTTCTAACAGAAGATCAGACACTTTTTTCTCTGTATAGTCATTTAATTTAATGCGGAAATTAACATCTAACGAATTGATCATGCTGTCTGCATTCAGTTCTTCTAGTAGTTCATGCAGAGACACTATGTGATGAAGTCTGAGGCTGTCCTCAGGACTGGGCAACAGGCTTTTGGGAAAAGGACGAGTCATAATGTTTTTCCATTTATCCACATAATCCACAAGGGAAGTGTCAGGGTCTCCAGAGGTTTTCTTTAAGAGAGACATAATAATTCCAAGGTGTGTTAAAAATTCAGAAACCTGTCTTTTGTTAATATCCATTTTTGTCTTGATTGCCTGAACCAAAGCCTGAGACAGTGGCTTTTGATCCACACTTTTCTGGATATGCTGAATCATGCCAATATAATTTTGGTAAAGTTCATCAGTATATATTATCTTTGGCAAGGAATCTTCCATTAACAAGTATTTAACATTAGTAAAGATTTCCCTTGCAAGCTCTGCCTCTATCTTTTCAAAATCATATACAATCTGCCTTCCATATCCATACCTCACATCATTCTGCGAATATTTGAGAATACTGTCATCCCATTCAAAGTCAATGATGTCCCGCTTGGTCATATCTGTAATCAAAATGCATGAAATCATCGCTTCCTCATTCCTAATCAAAAAGCTCAGTGACAAGGGCTTAACTTTGACAGCTATCTTTAGCGTCTCATCAATGAGCTTATTTTGTAAACAGACTAATGTGGATAGCACTTTGAAAATTGTTGAATCATGTCCTTCATAAAGGCAGGATTTTAGCTGTTGTTGTTCATAAATATGTTCCAAAATGGGAAACTCTGGATCAAACTTTAGCAGGGCTTCTCTGTTCTCAATAATGTAATTCCAACTATTTATAAATTCCTTCAATTTGTTTTGTGTCAACTGTCTTCTTTTCTGGTCTGATTCTTTGAGCAGAAGATCTTCAATTGTAATTTTTTCAGCCTCCCTTTTCTTCATATTATAACTCACATTGATAAAACATGTCAAAAGCCAATGCAATACTGGACCAATGTGCTTCAGGAGTTTAATCTGGGGCAAATTGTTCAAAACTAACTGAAGAAACAGGAAATGTTCTTTTTTTCCTTCAACCTCTGAGACAAAGTTTTCTAATGAAGGAGCTACTGTTGATCTCCATAGAGAAGGCAAAGTCTGTGTTCTATCTTCCAGTTTTATTTCATCCACTTCTTGAATAATATTTTCCAAAGCATGATCTGGCATACCAAACATAGCATTTTGGTTTCTCCTCAAATCCAAAATTTTGGCAAACCTGTCTGCAGTCAAAATGTCAATTCTTTTTGAAAATTCCTTCTCCCATTCAGTTCTATCGGCTTCTAAATCCATCCTTCTCCCATCTGTACAAAGCAAATCAGTAGTCTCATACAGAACAAGATGTAGAAATACAACAATATCTTGCAGCTGAAGGCCAAGGTAAGAACTGAGAAACCTCAGCTCCGTTTCCATTTTTTGCTGAATGAGGAAAACTGTATCTTGTGTTTTAATGTCTTTGCCTACTAAGGAATCAATGTCATCCTCCGACGCAAATCCAGCAGCAATTGATCCAAGAAGACATCCATGAAGAATTATATGGAGCACTGTACTAGAAAGTTTTGAAATCTTTCTGGATCTAAGACCAATTTCTTCGAATTTGGAAGTGTTTTGAAGACAATATCCTTTGCATGGCATGCAGTTTACTTCCAGGTCTAATTTGTGGAGAGCTGAGGTGTGAATATCTACAGTGTTACCTTCACTCAAACCTCTTAAGTTTTTATCCTTGCTCATAAGAAACACTACTGGTGTTTGTGAACCTTTTTCATTTACTATATCAGGCATGCCTGGAAGAAAGAGGTTTGACAAAGAAGTTGGATCTAGTAAACTTTTGACAAAAATGGACAAAGGCTTTCCAGAATCAGATTTATATTCTATTAATATGACAAGTAGATGGCCAACAAAGGAGGCAAGATTACTGTATAGTGAAGGAGATTCTTCGTTTAATTGTAGCAGTTTGACATGAAAATCAATGGTTCCACAGAAAGATTCAAGGATCAAGAGTGCCTTTGTTTCCATTTTCAATTCTTTTGCACAGTTCACAATCATTCCACATTTTTCTTTTTCTGTCTCATTTAATGGAGAAATCAGTCTTTTCATGTAAAAACGTGTCATCACTGCACTATGAAGGCATAGCATTTCCTCTCTTGACGACAGGGCTCTTTCAACTAAAATTTTTATGTCATTTACATCTTTTACTGCATCAAATGTGGTTGTAAAAGCTGAAATGTTCTGGGAAACATGAGATGAGATTGGACTCATTTCTACAAACAACAACTCAAATTCTTCTAGCCATTCATTATCTTCCAAACACTTGAGGTGATCATGAAGTTTCTTGCATGTTCTTTGCAGCTGAAAGATCCATTTTTCATTTCTAAGGCATTTCAGGAAAAATACCTTTAAAGTTTTCATCCTTTTACCCTCTGGCAGCAGTACAGCATTCACAGCTTGCAGTACAACTTGACATTCTGAAGTTTCATACTGTCTTTCTTCCAAGTCCATGGAAAGTACTGTAATGAAGCTTCTAATATAAGCAATTGCTGCAACTTCTCTAAGAGAGAATGCATCAGACAGTAAAATTTTGCCTGCTCTTAGAAAGTGATGTACTTGTGGGTGTGTTACAGAATTGATAGTTGCAATATCATCTATGATAATTTTTGTCATGATGTATTGTTCAAGGATATCTGTAAGTAAGGCTGGAAAAGGGGAATCCACATTACCATCCTTAAACAGTTCCTTGAGGCAGAGATCCATAGTTAAGAGAAATGGGGAGTTTTGCATGCCTTCTGGTGACCCATCATTACTGTCTAGGAGATTGAAAAGTATATTACTATCCGGGTCAAGGTCTGTATAAAGAGCATGTTGAATAGACGGCTTCAAATTTGTCAACATATTATCTGGTAAAGATTTATCTAGTATACAGTGCATCAACCAACTCATTATTTCAGTGTCTGCATTTGCTCCTATGCATCGACTGCAGTATGCTGCCACAAGTTTCTGGGCATTGCATTTGTGTGTACTCATAACAGACTTTATCATCTCTTGTACAAGATTTCTAATTTCCTCATCGTCTAGTGACAAACCATTCTGTAAAAGTGATCCCAATTGTTTAAAACTGTTTATCATGACTGGAAGTGGTAGAACCATCTGAACAGTAACATCACAGCAAAACCTCAAGCCATGAAAAACTTCTGCATACATGGATATTTGGCTTGCAAGGGTTAATACACTGCATACCCTCTGATGCCAAACACTAACATTTGAGTATTTATTGAGAGTTGAGTCACTTGGAAGAAAAATGTTACAAATCTGTTCAACCAAAATATCATGCCTTGTCTTCTTTTCTTCACTGGAGTTGGAATAAACTTCGTCTGAAGACAGTACATCATCATTATTTGGTTCCTCCTCAGCATGATGCACAACTGAGATTGTTCGAATATTTTCAAAAGTTTGATCTATTTGCTGCTTACTCACTGCCTCACTACCTGTCAACAATTTATATCCTCCTTTAGAATGTGACTCTTCTTGATATTCTGCAGTACACGGAGGAAAAGATTCTGTTGCTCCACTGTCTATCAAGGTACTTTGCAACAGGTTTACTATTCCACCTTTTTCTTTATCTAAGATTTCTTGGCACATATCAAGCAGCTGAAGTTCAGACTGAAATAATCCAAAGTGAATCCAATATGCCGCATGCAGAGATGTAATAGCAGCTGTAGCATCAATATCTGATTGTTCTTCTCCACCAAATAAACACCAGTTCAAAGCTTGAACTCTTTCATCTATTGTAACTCTTTTTACAACATGATATGATGTTATCTTGCAGAAGTCATTTTGGTAGTCGTTGTACCAGTTGGCATAGGTTATTTTCACAGCTTCGGGAAATTCTTGAGTTATCAAAGCCTCATGATGAATGAGCAACTCTTTCCAAGTGCTATCTGGCATGTCACTGATATCCTCTATTCCTGTGGCTAATTTTACTTTCTGAAATGTTTCAAGGAAGGAAGATTTTGTCATCTCAATTTTCCCATATAAAACCCTGAAGAAAGGTACTCTGAACTGCAGGATAGGGGTTGAGCAAGTGTAACATTCTGCTTTTTCAGCCTTTTGTGTCTTTTCAATGGAAAACACCTTTGGATTAGTGAACAGCTCCTTCCACATAGACTGTACATCTTTTGGAGAGTCTGTATTGAAAAATGCTGACAAAGCATCCACTTTCTCAAGCTCAAACACTATTCTGGCTAAAGGGTCATTGATGATCTGTGCAATGTAGTTCTCAAGAGCATCACAAAATGTTGATGAGGAATTCAGTTCATGAATATTACAAGCTACTTCAACTTGCCAGTTCTTGACATCAAAGTGTTCTTGTCTTTCTTCGATCCATGTGAATATGGCATTATCCAAAATTTTCAAGAAGTTTTCTGATGACTGAATTTGTTTGATAATTGTGTCAATGCCATGGATATCTCTCCCTCCTGGTGCATATTTTATTCTTGTGAAAGCCCAAAATAGTTGTTCTTTGATGTATGTGTAAAGTGGTCTTCTTTGCTCAATCGTTTCCACTAGACTTTGGCTGACAGATTTAAACAGTGGCATTCTTGGTTCCTCTAGACTATCAAGCATCACAAGTCTCCACTCTGTTAAAAAGTTGATTTGTGGTACAGATCTACATTTCATTCTGTCAAGATGCATAATAATGCAGACATGTTTTGCAGATGCACAAGGTACATTCAGATACTCTTTCCTTGTTCTTTCTATTATATTCCTGGCCAACAAAATGTGTGCTTCATCATTTAAAGGATTGCATTGTAATAGTAACAGTTTTACTTTTGGATCAGACCAGAATTGCTGCATCCTTTGTGTCAACTGTTTTTCAGATTTGAAAGCTCCTAGCTTGTCTATCTGGCATCTAAAATCTGGCAGAATGTCTTGCATTTTTGTGTGTATGTTACTGTTGGTAAATATCATTAACATCCTGCTGGGTTCATTTCCTTCAAACACCCCATTAATTTCTGATTCAAAGTACTTCCGAATTCCTTGATGAACCTCAAGATGAAGATGATCCCTGGTAATACTTTGCAACTCTTTTGCATTGTGTTTATCTTTTTCAAATTCTGATGATCCAAACCTGATTACTGCCTCTGGTTTCATGATCCATAATAATCTTTGCTTGCACAGATTTGTCACTGCATCAATGCAATCACCACTGTCATTATCAGGATTTTCATTTCCTTCCATTTCCATGAAGCATTTATGCACCAAAGATGGAATCATGTCTGGACCATAGATAGGAAAGACAGCATCAAAATCATAGAGTGGTACATTTCTCAATTGTTCCACCCAGTTCTCTAAATTATTTATGATAACATGTTCAGTGTTTGACAAGACATCACTGAATTTCAAATTTTGTTTTTCAAAACGATTGAGGAATGGTGGGTCTGCATGCTTTATCTTGCTTTCCTCCACCAAAACTATGCATCTGAAATCATCATGCACCTGGCACATAGGATTGCTGTATGGTCCTAAGGCTATTCTACAATACTTTTTTAGTCCGACCACCATGTAGTTCTGATTGAGCATGTCATAAAGACTTCCATAAATAGTATCCAAATCTTTGAGAATAAGGATAAGGCCCTGCTCCATACAAATAATTATCCTATTCAGTATTCTGTAGTTGTAGTCATCAGTAAGGTCTTCTTCAAACTGACTTCCATATATTGTAATTCTGTCTCTTCCAAGTTTGTCCAGATTTTGTTCCAAAATATCCAGTATAGCATCACCACTGGTTCTCAACATGAGATGCCGTGCCATTTTATCCTGTATATTTTCAGTAATTAAATCAATGACAGGTACTCCGTAATCTTGAATGGACTGTAGGTTAGTTTTTAACAACAACAAGATTGAGTTTTCTGAATGCTGTCCACCAAAGTTTCTCTGAACCCCTCTGGTGATTACGTCTATTTTCTTACTATCTCTCATCTCTTTATTTGGTATTTCTGATAGTGTTCTTGCTATATACTTGACAAGCGAATAGTAATCTCGCAGGCCATGAAAATTTGCGAATGTCTGCTCTTTAACATACTTCATGTATGTATTTGCCAACAATCTCAGCTCCTTCTCCAAGTCTACAGTATTCAAGGTTATGTGGCCTTGACGCAAAAGCTTATGGGTACTTTCTGCAGGCTTCCTTTCCATTGATTTGCTGATTGACTTTCCTGTCATGTACAGTTCTTCTTCATCCATCTCCGGTCTGGAAAGATGTATTGCACGATTCATTTTTGCAGCATCCAGTGCCCAGTTTGATATTCCAACTACTGCCACATTTGGCAACTGATTTAGAAACTTTCCCTCTGGTTCTAGAAGGCTATGAAGCACTTTGAGGGGGTTGAACTTTGATATTTCTGCCAATCCAATCTCATCCAAAATAACAACTGATAAAACCTCTTCTGGTTTATTATGTTTTTGGTATCTCTGTGCTTTCTCAAACACTTTGATGATACCATCTGAAGTGGATGACTCAGAGCCCTGAAAGGACACACAATTTAGCTGAGGCAATAACTTAAATAAGGGATCTTTAGAATCTTTTCCTCTAAGATTGCTTCGAATGACCTGTATAGATAGAGATTTACTGCATCCAGGCTTACCCACAATAAATATTGGTATCCTATTCAGAATGCAGACCAGTATGATGAAAACATTCTCCTGCAAAGGAATGTTTTGTGCAGTACCAGCAGGAAGATCCATCCTATTCAAAATATCTTTCTGTTCCTCTGTAATTATTCCTTGTATTTTATCCTCATCATACCATGAAATGTTGTGACACTGAATGATAGATGCTATTTCCTTTCTGTATCTCTTCCTGTCTGATGCATTTGCAAAACGACTATGGTAACAATGAGCCAAAGCCAGGCTCATACATCGTATTTCAAAATGTCTGTATTCATAAGATCCAAGACCATCTTTTTTCTTAAGAAAGTTTTGGAACCACTTTGCCAACAATTTGCATCTGTTTACATCTCGTAAGCTTACACAGGATTCTGATTTTTCAATCTCACGAACAACTCGTTGTGACATGATTAGAAGATCTGCAAACAATGTATCCATTTTAGGGTCACTTTGAAAGACATTTTGAATCATGCGACAAACATAGGCTTTCTCATCTTCATCACTAATACTTCCAAAATCCCATACATAATCAACCATAGTCTCAGGCAATGGAAAAACTCTGTATATTAATCGGGACATTTCATCGGTTTTTATCTTTCCTTGAAGACCTGCTGTTAGTATCTTTTCTTTTGGCTTCAATTTATAAGGATTGCAGGCAGCCATAACGACAAGGTTTGGGGGTAATGTTTTATCCAAACATCTGTGATGACAAAGAATATCACAGATAAATCCAAGATGGTTGCATGCATTTATTTCATCTAGGAAAAGCCATACTGGATCTGTTAAATGTTGCTCTGCTTCAATGCTTATTTCTTGTACTCTTTCATATATGTGCTCCTCTTCTACACCTGCATGTAGCTGAATAACTTGAAAGGAAGCTTCGCAAATCTGGGATAAATACTGAATGAGTGAAGTTTTACCACAACCAGTTTCACCCATTATGATGACAGGCACATGTGCCTTGATTCTCATCATTATGAGAACCATCTTCAACAGGTTATCTGGTGTAAGAGCATAATCCTTTGCCATATTTTCAAGCGTTTCCTTGCAAAGTGGCACAGGATTTGTTCTTGCTACTCGCTGAAGTATATCTTGCAGTTGAGAAGCAGTCATGGACCTGAAGTCTGGAAGAGCTCTCTTGACCTGACTCTCAAACAAGTTTCTGATATGATTTGGTACTTTGTCCTTGTCTCTGTACATTGCTGATAATGTCTGTATGTCTTGATTATGAAACACAAAAATCAAGTGGTTGCTATCTTCCCATCTTATCATACCCTCTGTTCTCTTCAGAAGTGAACTGTCATTATGATCTTCCAATGACCCTGCAGACTTAGAAGGTATGACACTATGTGACTTAAATGCTGCTGCTTGTATCTTTCTGCAGGTATTCACAGACCTTGATGCAAATTCACTAGATGTGTTTAGTAGAGCCTTGAGGAGGTTACTTTTTACACTGATCACTTCTTTATCTCCTAAAACAGCTTGCAAATTGTATGTTCTGAAAAAAGCACTACAGCTCATTTTCTTCAACTGGTCTGCAAGAACATTTACAAAAATCCTTGCTATATTAAAAGACATATCCACATCTCCAGGAAAGTATTTTTTAAGAAGCTGCTGACAGGTTGGCACTGGCAATGGACTTTCAGCCTTCTTACCCGTAAAGTAGATGTCTTTGATGTCTACTGTTCCATCCTCAAGTGCATTCAGATAGTGGCAAACAACTTGGACAGGGCTGTTAACATCTATTCCAACAATGAAATCTGCATAGTCTTGCCATGATAAACGGTCTCTGCTGAAAGACACAGCAGTCTGAAGAGCATTCTTTAATCCATTATTTAATGTGTTGGCTATTTCTAAAAATATGTGCTTTGTGGGCAAGTGGACACATGATGTGCCAGATGATGCATAACCAAGGACAATGATTTGAAACAAAAAAACATCTAGTTCCATTGGATTATCAACATTTCCTATGTCAATATGCAGAACATTATGTGATTTAACTCTCAAGCTGGCTAGTCGCTCAACAAGTCTTGATCTGTTGAAAGGTCCACTAATGTGAAATGTAACCATTCCTTTGCCTAGCTTATGTGACTTTTGTCTAATACTCTCTGTCTTACCCAGGCCAGGAAATTTTGATGTAACTGAGCACACATCTGGCCAGGTCATTTGTAAGATATTTCTATATTCAGTGTCTGACAATGGATGCACTGACATAGCACTGTCGTAGAATTTATTTACAAAAGGATGGTTCTCAGTCCCACAGCAAATAATAGCAAGAAGAAATGTACAGCACACTGATACATTTTGCAATGCTTCAACAAGTTGGAACTGAACTTCATTAGAAAGCATTTCCACATTAGTGATACAAAAAAGATTTCCTTTTTCTGACCTTACACAACGATGTATTAGAAGCTGTAACTCCACCCATGTTGTGTCTTGATTGCAGAAATGAACCTGGTGGGGCTCAGGTAACTTTTTTACTGTGTTTTTGTAGAGAGCTAACATTGTCTGTATCACCAACTTACTGTTTTCCTCCAGGGCAACAATTGAAAGTTTACCTTGCCTGACACAATCTGTCACTCTTGAAGAAAATGTGAAGCTTTTATCTATAAACCTATTGACAGGCTGTAAATCCTTCATTGCATGTTTAAGTGTTAAGGCAATATTATCTAGAAGAGTGAGTTCTGAAGAATCTGCAGTTATATTTGAATAGTGCTCCATCATTCCATCTATTTGTATTTCAGGATGAATAAATTGTAGTATACTGAGTACTCTCTCTTTTTCTTTTCCCGTTTTCAGAAAGTCATGTATTATGTGTAATTGATTGCCAAAAATGAAATTCATCCAGTAGTGTTCTTTTTGGCATTCCTCAAGTCTTATGCACCAACTGCTGTAGTCATCCCTAAGCTTGTCTTTAAAACCCTGAAGGCCACTTGCTTCCATCTTTGTTTCAAATAGCTTGTACTGAAAGTGACCAGACATATAGAGATTTGTAAGCAATTGATGTATTTCTAAGGCTGTGTCAACATAAATTAAAAACTTCTGAAGATTCTCTTTCTTCTTGATTGTCTCATCTGTCTGCGATTTGTTGTCCGTGTTCATCAAAAGCAAAGCTCTACTTCTCAGGTCAATTAAAGTGTCTTCTTCATGAGATATGTTTTTCTCATCTAGAGAATATTCTACACTCATAATACAGGTATTTCTTGTATCAACCTTAAAGCGAAAGTTTCCAATCTTTATCACATTGTCAATAATTTCTTTTGTTTTCAAACCTATGTTGGCAACATTACTGTACAAAGACCTCAAATTATGCAGATTTTCCCTACAGTCAATTATTTTCCCGACAAGTTCAGTTGGTTTGGTGCCGTTTGTTTGGTTAGAAATGGTTTGGAACAAATCTTCAAATTTGTTGTCCATGTTTATCTTGAGAAAAGGTTGAAGGAGCCTCTTCACCTCTATTAGACCTAATACTGTGGCCTCATTAACAGACTGTTCAGAGACTTCCTCCACAGCATCTATTAGGTTCCTTAGATCAACATCAGCTACTTCTTTTAAAAACTTAATGAGTTCAGTTGAGGTACCAATGGTGTCAAAAACTTGCACTACTGTATCATCCAAAATCTGTGCGATTCTTTTAATTGTATTTATCGCTTCATACACCTGCTCTAAAGTAATTTCTTTCAAAGAATGGGCCATAAACTTGTCAAAAGATGTCATTGCTTCATAAAACTGTTTATCTGATTCTAATGGAATTTCAAGTGCATCTAATGTCATTTTCATAACCTTAACTTTTTCGTGGTATTTGTCAAATTCATGATATTCAAAAAGTGCATTTTGTCTTTTACTTTCAATAGAAAGTTTAAGGTTCCTGTCTTGAAAAGACATTTCTGTTTGGATATCTGCATTTTCAAACATTTTTACAACATGTGTCATTGGAACATCTTCAACTCTACAAAACATTACCCAGTCTGCTCTGTACTTTTGACTTCCAAGCTGTTCAAGATTTTCAAGAAATTGGACACAGCATGCATAGCTATCCAACCCATTATCATATTCAGAGAAAAGATTTCTCAAAGACTCAAGTGTTTCATAGTCTTCTTCAAGTTCTTCCTTTTCTATATCAACATCAGATTTTAGGTATAATGTCTCAGTTCCATAATTCTCTTCAAGGAATTCTCCCCCTGGTTCCTTGCATGCAGATTTGTCAGGAAGTGTGTGTAGACATGCATTCCAAAAGACTTTGGAATCAATGTAGGCAACACACCTGTCACATATATCTGGCAACTTTAAGCAACTAGACCAAAACTGTGTATTATCTATGACATATCCAATGCTAATCTTGCCATCTTTGAGCATTTCCTCTTTATCCTTGATATGATCTTCGAAGTTCTTCCATCCAACTGGCAAACTATTACAAGGAACAAGTTCCCTAATTTTGTGCAGAACTCTAAATGTGTTATTCAATTTATCTTTTTGTTTTTGCACAGCCTTTGTGGCATTTTCTAAAAGCATATCAATTTCCTCTCCCTTCACTTTCCCAGTAGCAATTAAAAGATCAGTACTTTTGGAAACCTTTTCTAAATGACTACATGTAATCTGCTTTGACTTCAGAGATTCAAGAATGAATTCTAAGCACTCTATACCTTTTTTGAATATCTCATGATTCTTTGCACTGTCCGTTTGTGTTCCTGTCATCATCAGTAGCAGCTTCCAGAATTTTCCCATTTTCTTCATATAGATGAAGTTTTCAAATTGGTTGTTTCCAAAGCAATTGCAATATAGCTCCATCAGCAGGTGCACTAACATAGAAGAGTAACTGAAATAAAGATACAATAATAGTGACAAGGTTATAATAGACACATATATTTCTGATATTTTATTATTTTTAAAATTAAAATGATGTAGTAGAAAGTATTGAGATTTTGTATGATGTAAATGAGAATTCATTACCTAAGAATGGAGAAAAATCATATATCACATGTCAAATTTGTAAGTGATAACAGGGACAGAAATTCATTTTACTGTCTGTTTAACCCCGAAATAATTTTAGGTATACAATTTCTTTATGTCCACTACTTTGAATACAGGCAGAACACTGAGGTAATATACTTGACATTAATATTAAAATCTAAAAGCTCCTGAATTTCTATAAAGACTGACAAAAAGCTATTGAAATCAAATATAAATAGACAGCACCAATGTGCATATAAGAAAAGTAGGTATATCACACAATCTGGGCCATAACAGCAAGGAATGATGATGACATTTGTGCTGAAATTAAACTCAGTCGAGATCTTGTCAATATAAAGCCACAAACAGAATTTGGTTGATATTGAATGGGACGTCATTGTGAAGATATAAAGGAGGGTCTGTTAGACAATAAAGAGTCATTACTCTGTTAACAAATGATAATTAACATACTTTCGATTAACAAATTCCCGCAAGATCTTAACAATATAAAATTGCCTGTTGAACTTGGTCTTTAATTTAGTTGCCATCAAATTGGAATGAACACAACAAACAAGATGCCCAAGTGGACCAGAGATTGCACACCTGTCTGACATCTGCCTAATAGCTAAATGGAAGAGCTGATGGACCAATAAACATGCGTCAGAAGTATGCTTTCTGTTGATAATTCTCCAATGCTGTTGATTGCATATGTTATGAAAGCAACAGTTTCAAGGTTTCTCTAGTTTTTTTTAATCTTCATCCCTATTTGATTACACATCAGCATCATTTGCTCAATACTGACAGACCTGTATACCACCATGCTTTATGTCAAAGTTGGTCCAATTCTGTTCAACGTATTTTTGAGATAACGTTGATTAACATTTTTTCTCCTTTATTAATGACAGTCATATTTGATGGCATAATGAGATCATTTAAAAAAAATTGAAAGGTATCCAAGCCAGGACACTTTCTGTCAAATTTGGGCAAATTCAGGGTTATTGAGGAGAAGTTATTAAAGCTTTCTATATTGTTAGAAACAGCAGCCATATTTGATGGCAGATTGGCACCATTTCTATTAACTTAAAAACCTTCATCCAAGAATTATTTCTGTAAAATGTGGTCAAATTCTCTTTAGTGGTGATTGAGAAATCATTTGCAGGATTTTCAAAATTTATTTAGTAATGACAGCCATATTTGATAGCAAATTGACATAATTTGTATAAAGCTGACATCACTTAATTACTAGTCTAGAATGCTTTCTATCAAATTTTGTGAAAGTCTGTTAACGTCTGCTGAGCAGTTTATGATTGGAAGTTGTTTAAACTTTTCCAGTTGTAGTAACATCTAACGTGTTGAAAGAACGCGTAAAAAAACCGGGTTAAAAAAAAAAAAAAAATTTGCCTTGAAATTTTCAAAACCGGTAGATTTCGACTACTAAAAGGTATGTGCGGTAGACGGTCTTTAAAACGGTATTTTTGGCCTACCGCCGGTAGAATCACAGGTATGATAATAGTTTTAAAAATATTTAAACAGGTTTCCACCTGGTTGTTGTCATAGATGCATGGTTGCTATGGAGGCTATATGAAACAACATGAACTAAAACATGTTGCATTGAACATTTCTTGACAATTTGATAACATTAAATGAAGTGGTTTTGAAGGTGTGAAAATTATGTTTCTCACGTGGCTCTCATGGGGACCAATATACAGAGATTTGTTTGTAGTTTATGACATAATAAATATTTTCTCCAATTCTTCGATTAAAATTTTACCAGTGTATTTTTGGGGGAGATGTGAAAAAATGTATTTTCTACCTGTATGCTATGTAGTTTTAATGGTTGCTATGGAAACTGTCAAAAACAGAACTTGCCCAAAAATACTTCTGCAATGTTTAACCAAATATAGTTATTTCTTTAGATGTCAAAGTATATGTTTGATCTGTTTGTTATGGAAACTAAAATTCTGTCACTTCATAAGTTCATGCAGGACAGATGATAAATGAATAATGTATGATATGGTATCTGTCATGTATCACTCTCCATGAAGCTCCAGCAGTTGGAGCACCCCTCATATTCTAAGCCTATTTCACAAATACTGTTCATGTGAAGAATTCTGTGGTACCAACATTTGTGTCATATTGAAATTAATGGAAAGCTATTTTAAGAAAGAAATCTTCAGCAAAGCAGCATGTATGCATGATCTTCCCTTTTATGCATTATTCACCCTATATCGTTATAGTCGCATGCACAGAAAATTGATGAAAATTCCATGACAAAGATGGCTAAGTTGCACATACTCAAAGCACCCAATATTTCACATTAGTGTCACATGGGTTGATGGTAAATGCATGTAGAATAACCCTCTCAGAGTCTACAACTTTGATCTTGAAGATGGCTCCAAAACAATGAGATGTGACACAACCTTCAGGTTTTAAGTAACAAGAGTACCACAACCACATTATATGCCCATTTCATGCCCTTTTCCCTACCAAAGACCTTGATCTTAGAGCTACAAACCTGCCAGCTGCATGATAAAGCGTGGAGCTGGATACAATTTCATCAAAATATATGAAGTAGTTAAAAAGTGAGAGCCTAGATAAGGAAGCAGGCAACTGGCTTCCCTTGTTTTGACCTTAATCTTGGGGGCAGAGGGTATAACTATAAATACACGAGACACTATCAAGTTCAGATATACAGCAGGTTAAAGTTGCATGAAAATTCCTTTATTGGATTGGTTCAAATGTTATACCTGCACATGGACAGAGGTCGCTGATTTATATGGGCCCTGGCTGTGACCTTAACCTTGAGACTGAAGTCATGGCTATGGTATCTCTAATTATGGTGTATAACTGGTTCAAGTTTTATTAAAATATCTTCTGTAGTTTAAAAATTGTCCTCCAAAAAATGTACAAAATCACAAAATACATTTTCCCTTGCCTTGCTGTGAACTTAACCCAGTGGCAAGGGAACCTGTATATGGTATGTGACACACCATCTAGTCATGATATATACATGGACAGAGTTTCATGAAATCTCTCCAGCTGTCACAAAGTTATGGGCTGGACAAGCAAATGGTAACAGAAGGATGGACAGACAATGTGTTAACATAATATGACTAATTTAAGGCTGTTGTAAAAAATGCATCAATAGTCATATCATAATTTAGCATGACACCACAAGTTTTCTTGGCTTGACCTTGACCTTGAGAAATGACATAGAACATAGTATGCAACACAGTCTCTGTATCAGTATACATATATACTTCCTAATATCTTAAACAGCTTCAGAGCTACAACCTGGATAAAAAAATTAAATACCTTAACATTTAAGATAGAACCATGAAAGTGGTATATAAAACACTGTCAGATTATCATGGATATAAGCATATTTAGTTTCATCTCTTTAAATATGGGTTTTTAGTTCAAGGCTTGGCAAGAAATATATGCATATTGGCATGTGACCGTAACTTTGTGGCTAAGATTATG